>JAHKKF010526230.1:40568-67589 GCA_019740295.1 Labeo calbasu
GTGAGTCAGCAACAGGATTACTTGAATTTTGAGTGCTGACCTGCCAGACAATGTTACATTTATTTCGAACACAATTACTGGGCTGCCAGAAAACCAACTGAAAGTCATAGACAATAAATTCAGGTTGATCTATGAAGTGGTTCATATTCTGAAAAGGTTGAAATTCTTACAGACTTTGCTTGGATTTACCTACGGAAAAAACGAAAACCTCTTCTTCCTGCAACAATATCTCATGGGTCTTCACTACTTTCTGACATTCTCCAAAAACCTTTCTTTCCATTTCATCCATTCACTGCTGCTTGATCTTTATGTGAAGTCGCATGGCTCATTTTTGACAGACCACTGTAAAGGATCGATTTACAGCAAAGAGAGGAACATTTATGTATTCATTAGACTGGGAGGACTGTTGTAGAATGTAGTAAGAAATTATGAACCATAAAAACATGTGGATGGAAAATGAGAATTTAAATTACTGAATGTTTTCATTGAACATAAATATATATTGTCAAAGCATCTAATTAATCTATTCTTTGTACAACTTAAATTAAAATTCTGTAATTATTTTTTCACCCTCATGTAGTTCCAAAACCCATAAGACCTTCATTTATCTTCATAAATAAAGATATTTTTGATGAAATCCAAGAGGTTTCTGACCCTGCATAGACAGCAACGCAACTACCAAAAGCAATCATCAACATCTTCATTACTGTTAAGTTTGTTTGGCTGCATTAAAATATAAGACAACTAAAATCCATTCAAATGAAAAAAATCAAGTCACTAAGTTTTAATCAGCTCGTTGAATCTTCATATGGTTATAGAAGCCATCAATGACTGAATATGAGAAATAACTGAAGTCATGCTTGTGGATATGTTAAGGTTAAGTCTGTTTAAACAGTTTAGACTTCCTTAGCAATTCCATGATTGAGATTTGTAAAAATGAGCACCATTTATGTTTCCGTTACTCAAAAGGAGAAATGACCTCACACTAACCCCTTTTTCTTTGACTTTGGCCCAACATTACACCTTCTCACAAGTAGGATCTATGCAAATACCTTACAGCCCCAAATGCCTGAAGTGCCTTTCTGACAAACAGCCACTTCATAGGCCCTTCTGATCCAGCTGACATCATATGCTTCCAGTGTTCGATAATCAGGTCAAGCAAATCTGTAAACAGATGGGAAAGGATACGTATTTTAAAAGCAGTACGGATTTTCATGGGATGAATGTTTAAAAATACACATAATACTATGATTTTTTATCCTGAGTGAAAACACACTTTGTATTAAAGATCAAACTGCCTCTTATTATAATTCAGAACTTCAGTACTCTCAACTTGTCATCTAAAAATCCTGGAGTTATGGAAGTAGGTCAATAGTCACAGCTGGTACATTCACAATTCAGACAATAACAACATTGCCGGGCTAGGATTCTGCCCTTTGTAGATCTACCTCAGTGGGAAAGCAGACAATTTTCCTGTTTACATATGTGGAAAGAATAAATAGTCCAACAGGAGTGGACTTGGTGAGTACAGCTGTACCACAGACAGATGCTTTAGCTGTGTGGTGGTACTGTGCATGAAGTTCACCAAAGTTCAGGTCTTTTTAAAAGCTGCAGTTAAAGACTCATTCTTTTAAAATGCGATTACTGCTGTTACAGAGTGTTTGTGAAAAAAACGTTACAATAATTTAGTCTTACAGTGTGCAGTTAATAATAAGGCACTGTTATAGGTCATTTTACTCATTCAGAGGATGACTCACTAAAAACTTCCAGAGACCATGTTTTCATTACATTTTAACGTCTTATTTTGACATAACAGAGTGGTTATGTCTAAGTGTGTGAGTTGTTTACTTTTTTAAATTAGTCTTCCCATGAAGGCCATATTTAATTATATTGCGATAGAGGCATTGCCTTCTTTCATGTGACTTTCCCCCATTCATTCTCAATTACCCCCCACCAAACTCACTGGACGCTTTAGGGGGTCTGTTAAAACTCAGTGGGTTCAGGGAAAGCAAGAGAGTCGCAGATTTTCTTTTTGTACTATTAATTTTTTTCTCATCCAATATTTTGATGAGGCACTGCCTCCCTTGCCTCCTCGAAGAAAACGCCCTGGGTGCAAACTATAAACATCATCTGCCATCAATATATTAATGCAAGTGAATGCAATTTTGTAATTTCACTAATGGACAGCATTTGTTATGGACTTCATACTTAGCTCTATCATATCTGTATACAAAGCCCTCTAAGCACAGGTTAAACTTACGAAATCCATTAAGATAATAAGACAAAATCAACAGGCTTCCATTATTATACTCCTGCTAAGAGAGAAAAAAACAAACAAACTAGGCACCTGTAAGTAGTTACAAAGGTCTTTATGCTGCCCTTTGTATGATAGGTAGTAAAATTCTAAAATATGCATCAGTTTTACATTCACAGGTAAGCCAGTCTAGCTGATATCTGCATTATTGATAATATTACCTCGTTTTATAATCCAACAAGCAATTAAAATTTGACAGGCAGGTTAGAGTTTATAATTGGATTTGGGAGATTAACACAATTGAGCTTGACTGCAACCTGTCATGTTGAGTTAAAATTGTACATATATTGAACCTTTTCATGAATGACAAATCATCACAAAGCTTTAACATAATACCACAATCAAACAACATTCCAGAGGTTCTTTGACTTATCTGAACCACTGTGTGAGCCATTACCACTAAATGGAGAAGATTATTCCCAGAAGAGGCCAAACTGTCAAATTTCACCAACGGCTTCTCAGGCATCAGCTAAGGTCAATGTTCATAACAACTTTAAGAAACCACTGCTTACCAAGAAGAACAACAAAGCTCTTCTCATGCTTGCTAAAAACTATTTTGATGATGGCTAAGCCTTTTGGGATACTGTTTTAAGGACAGATGAGTCAAAATAAAACGGTTTGGAGGACATAGGTCTTCTTATGTCTTGGGTAAAGAAAACACAGCACTCCACTATAAGAACATCAATTACAGTAGTAAATTGTGAAGATGGCAGTGTGACTGTATGGTTATTTTTGTTGTTGTGGAACACTGCTTAAAGAAACCATAATTTCTTCAAGTATTATTAATTATCAAGTTTGTTTTAAAACATTTTTACATTTCTACAAAAAAAAATATTTAATTACAATATTAAAGTATCAAACATATTTTTCATTTTTAATAGAAACTCTTTCTTTTCGGACCCATTATTCATTAAATTCTGGGTAAACACAGCAGGTGCAACTTTAATTTCACCAAGCTGTGTGCTCACAGATCTTCACTTCAAAGTACATTTTGATTTGGATGCGAAAGAAAATGTTAACATATAAGTAAGTGAGTGTTTACTTGCTTGATCCATTTCCACGAACGCATTACGCAATTGCCAATTTCTGATGTGCTAGCGAGTTGATGCAAGCGTTGTAGCAGACGATGTAATCAGCCAATCACAGCAAAGTAGAGGCGTTGCCTTCTCTCACGTGACTTTTTGTTAGTATCCTTGCGATTAGGCACAGAAACATTGCAAATATACTTTTGGAGCATTCACAAAATCGTTATAAGTTAAGTTAGGTTTCAATTAGCTGCACAAGCCAAGATACAAAACCACTGCTAGGGATAACACACGTGTTGTTCTGGATTTTTGAAAGCCTTTGTTACAACTAGCCTCAGTCATTGGTTTTTACTTTGTCCACCCTGCTTGTGTCACAGCTGAATGTGTGCTATGTTGGAACAAGGCTGGATACTGTCAGCTGTGTTTGAAGCAGCCTGGCCAGGGATTTCTTCTTCTTCTTCTTCTTTTTTCCTTCTGAAGTAGGAATTTCACAGCACAGGATGGCACCATCACACTACTACATTCAGACACAGGATCTGAGCAAGATTATGACATTAAAAAAGTTGTCATCCCAGTGGGAAAAACCCACACTAAATACATACTTTGCCAATGATTCCCAAATTATGTATGTATGTATGTATGTATGTATGTATATATATATATATATATATATATATATATATATATATAGTAATCTTGTATTTATGAATGTGAAAGAATTCTCTTCTGCTCACCAAGCCTGCATTTATTTGATTCAAAATACAGTGAAAGCAGTAATATTGTGAAATATCTTAAAATAACTGCTTTCTGTTTGAATTTATGTTAAAAAGTAATTTATTCCTGTGATCAGAGCTAAATTTTCAGCATCATTAATCCTGTCTTCAGTGTCATTCTAATATGCTGATTTGCTGTTCAAGAAAATTTTTATTATTATTATCAATATTTTAAAAAGTTGGATACCTTTTTTTCAGGATTCTTTGATGAATAGAAAGATCCAAAGATTAGCATTTATCTGAAATAAAAAGCTTTTGTAACATTATACACTATATCATTCAAAAGCTTGGAGTCAGTATTTTTTTTAAATATAGAAACTATAGAAATTAATGCTTTTATTTAGCTAGGATGCTTTAAATTGATCAAAAGTGATGATAAAGACATTTATAATGTTACAAAAGATTTCTATTTCAGATAAATGCTGTTCTTCGGAGAAAAAAAAATCTACTCAGCTGTTTTCAACATAATATAATAATAAATGTTTTTTTATATTTTAGAATGATTTCTGAAGGATCATGTGACTGGAGTATCGATGCTAAAAATTCAGCTTTGAAATCACAAGAATAAATTACATTTTAAAATATATTAAAATAGAAAAAAGTTATTTTAAATAGTAAAAAAAATCAGCATTTTACTGTTTTTGCTGTGCTTTGGATCAAATAAATGCAGGCTTGGTAAGCACAAGAGACTTCTTTAAAAAACCTTAAAAATCTTACTGTTCAAAAACTTTTGATTGGTAGTGTATATTATATTATGTATATGTATATATTATGTTATTATGTAGCCTAAACCATAAGGTTAGTTTTATTTTTTCTTGTATTTATAAATGTGAAATTTGGTTAAAAATGAATTAGTCAGTAGCAGCAAAAAAAGTAGTTTTATATATATATATATATATATATATTCCATTTGAAATATGCTGTCATGTCAAACTGTGGACTTCGTTTTTATGTGTACAGAATGAAAGGACTTAAAGACATTAAAAAACTGCAGACTCATTTCTTCTTGTTGAAAGCTAAATAACCCTTTACAAGATACAATTTCACAAGAGCAAAAAAAGCAAAATCAGCATAAAAAGCAAGCTGAGGAATGATCCACATCTGTGATAAATTACCAGCTTTGTATTTAAATTGTCTTGTGACGTTGTTTTATCCTCAATGGTTTTTTTCACTCTATTTTTGACGAAAGCAAAAATAAACGGTTTCCTTTTGGAAAGACACACCTTCCATTGAATCCCTTCTAGTTTCCAGAGCGAAGTGTTTCTTTCGCAGAAGACAGTTGAGGGCGACAGAGGGAAATATGCTTCCAGTGTCCCAAATCTTCAGCATGCCTACTAAGTACTTCAGATTTAGTCGGCGTCTTGACTAAGCTCTTGTACTTCACCTCAGCAAGTCATGTCTGTGCCGCTTTGGACTTAACTTTCCAGTTTTCAGCATCATCGGATCTATTGCTGTCAGATGGAGAAGTCTGCATCGCGCCTCGCAGGTTCCTCTCTTTGGAAACTACTACATTTGGCACTTGGGAAAGACTACGGCATGTAGTATTGTACTACAGTGTAGCATTAAGAGCTTCAGCGGCTATTAAGGGACATTGTGATATGGAAGTAATTCAGCAACTCTGTCATGTCTTGACTGCAGCAGCAAACACTCCCGAGGAAGAATGAAGTAAGCGCGATGGAGCCGGACAATGCCCCGAACTCCAGACTCAAAGCAGCTGGAGTCGGGGGGTGAGTACAGCGCTCTCTCATGTCATGACAATAGATAGATAGATTTCACACAAACCAAAAAATGGGTCATAAATTAGCGTGCTGGCTGTCAGCTCCGTTACATAAGGAAGAATGAGTTCACGAAGGGAGGTCCGTTATGATGTCCATTCTGGAGTTTCGGGAAACTTGATGAATGAATGGGACACAGAAAACTTGTTTAACTTTGTTGAACAGACTTCCTCCAGAAGTAGAGAATTTGTTGTGGAAAATTGTACTTGTTTGTTTTAGAATTAGTAAATTAATGGCTTGTTATGTTTCGTAACCAGTCTTTTACAGCTGAAATGATCTACTTATTGATTTAGTCTCTAGAATGAATGACCAGCTCAGCTGTTTATTTTCTCATGATTTTGCACTAAGTATTTTTATCTTGATGTAAAAATATCTAAAAACTCGGAAAACTGTGACATAGACTTGTGAATATGTGTGGAATTATTGTTTTTATTACTATTTTATTATTTTAATTTTAATTATATTTCACCCCCTTGTAAAACTGTGCTCCTTAAGAAAAGAGTTTCCCTTACTTATTTTCTAACTTTTTATGTGTAATTGACATAGAGAGATCAGCTGTTACAAATCTTGATTGCCTTCGGATACAGTTTCCGTTATAGTAAACTTTGTTAGGGGTGACAGGGGTAAAATCTTGTGTTTAGATTAGAGCTGTCTCTCTCTTGCACTCTCTGAACTGTATCATGCTCCATTGTGGGACTGGATGAAAATGGATATGAGTGGGAGGGGGGCAGCATGGCAAGCGTATAGTTCTTGTGGCTATGACTGAAAATGCTGACTAAAGCAAAACTCCATACAGTACAACATCTAGTCACGAATGCCATCCCCACATCCACACTGTCAGCACATGGGGGCAGAAAAAGAATATTTAACTGAACTCCAGAGTGGCGGAAAAGAGTCGTGTAAAACGACCTTTGCTTATTATGATTAAACCAACAATACATGCTGCACAGTACAGATTGATCAACTCTCATTATAAATAATTACTTCAATATAAGAGCTTTTTTGGCTTTTAAACCACTTGTTTTAGCTTTAAGGCCCTCTAAATGCCAGTGTGCTCCTAAATGTTTTCAAAAATTTAGCAGCTATCTCACAAGAATGATAACATCTTCCCCAAAACCACCTCTGGCTAGCAATAGCAAATAGAAAATCACGTTTGTCAGCTGTAAACTAAAGGATATTGGGTATTTTTGGATATGGGCATTCAGCATGCCCTTTTCAACCTTAACTTCCTGTTACAATTGGAAATACATCAACACGGGAGAGAAAACTGCACTCGTCAAGACATTTTTTGGAGTCTCCACTAGAATTTTAATGACACTGCAGAACAACCTAGTGCACATTTTTTTCTTTCTTTCTTCTTTTTAGGTTTAGTAGATCAAATTTAGCAATAGTACACCAAAAAAATGAAATGTGTTGTCATTTACTCACCCTCATGTTGTCCCAAACCTGTATAAATTTCTTCTTTCAGTTGAACATGAAATAATATATTTTGAAGAATGCTGGTAACCAAACCGATGCTGGTAGCCATTGACCCATACTATAAATTTTGGTTACCAACATTCTTCAAAATATCTTCATTTGTGAGTTTCTTTCTTTTCTATCAGAGGAAAGAAACTCATACAGGTTCTAAACAACCTGATGGTAAGGAAATGATGAAGAATTTCATTTTTGGGTGAACTATACCTGGAATCATTAAAAAATCAGCTCATATTGGCTTAGCACTAATCTAAATATTTTAAAAGGGTTTTACCTTAATGGTCTTAGTGTTGATCATACATATGTGACCCTGGACCAAAAAACATGAGGGTCAGTTTTTTGAAATTGAGATTTATACATCGTCTGAAAGCTGAATAAATAAGCTTAACATTGATATGCGGTTTGTTAAGATAGGATATTTGGCCGAGATACAACTGTTTGAAAATCTGTAATCTGAGGGTGCAAAAAAATCTAAATATTGATAAAATCACCTTTAAACTTACCAAAATGAAGTTCTTAGCAATGCATATTACTAATCAAAAAAATTGTTTTGATATATTTACGGTAGAAAATGTACAAAATACCTTCATGCAACATGATCTTTACTTACCGTCCTAATGATTTTTGGCATAAAAGAAAAATCAATCATTTGACCCATACAATGTATTTTTGGCTACTGCTACTTAAGACCAGGGTCCAGGGTCACTTGTTATTTGATCTGATTGATGAAAAACTAGAATGAAGCTCTCCGAATTTCACAGCCTTGGCATATTGAGAGGAAACACTCACATTCTATATGGAGCATCACAAATTTTTGGCATCCAGGCAGATGATAAGCTTTGACTGCCTACTGAGCAGAAACAGCTGTTAAGGCTTTACAGTAAAGGTTGCTGCTGCTGCCAAGTGTTGCTGGGCCTACAGGCAGATGGAGCACTGCTTTTGGACACTGACTAGACTGGTAATTTAGATGGATGTGGTGATGCTTTAGTGTAGAATGGAACAATGTGATCCCAATACTTTGTTTTCTTTCAGTAGCTAAGAGAAGAAAGACCAGTCTTTGGTTTGACCTTTCATGAGGCGTTGTTGATTTCTGTTGCAGTACAGTTTGGTTGGAGATTTAAGCTTAATTTGACAAATTGGACACTTTCGTTACAGATTTCTTGTCAGCATTCATGTGGGAAATGTTTGAACTTTATTAAACTCTCAGGATATAAACTAATGCTCAGATGTTTTGGGTCAGTAAGATTTATTTTAAGAAATTAATACTTGTATTCAGCATGGACACATTGAATTGATCACAAGTGAGTCAACAGTTTTATTAAATTTCAAAATATTTCAAATACATGATGTTCTTTTGAACTTTCAGTCTCGTAAAATGTATCACAAGCAGAAACATGTAAGCGGCAGAACTGTTTTCAACGTTGATAACAATAATGAATGTTTGTTGAGCACCAGGTCAGCATATTAAAATGATTTCTGAAGGATCATGTGACTTAGAGTAACAATGCTGAAATTTCAGGTTTGCCATCACAGGAATAAATTATAATTTTTAAATATATATTTAAATAGAAAACAGTTATTTTACATTGTAATCATATTTCACAATATTACTGTTTTGTTTTGATCAAATAAATGCAGGTGAGCATAAGTGATTTCTTTCCCAAATAATATTTACATAAATAATATAGCAACCCCGAACATTTGAACGGCATTGTGTAAGCCTGTTTGCACTGACCGTATAGTTCTTCAGTGGTTTAAAACTGTGGGTAATGCCTGAAAATTGAATTTAGAAAAAGCTAAATCGAAATGGCTGGAAATAAGTCATTATAGTTTCAGTTAAATTCAAGCTGCTAAGTTCTATCTACTGTTTATGTTATTGCTTGAGCCATGAAGTTGCCAAAACACGTTGTAAAATTACATATCAATGTCAGCTAAATGTTTGTTCTGGTCAGTTTGTAACTGCAATTCATTTCTCTCTTTTTTCACAGGAGAGCTGTCTTTCTCTGCATGGTTCTTTACTGTACATGCTGTCTGAGGTTTGCACAAGCACAGTCTGCAGGTAAGTCTGAATTTCCTAAACATGCACATTTTCAAACAGAATTTTAGTGCCTGATCATCATGCGAAATGTGCATCTGCAAAATGTCTGTTTTGTTTTACTATGGTCGTGACATCTGTGTCATAACCCTGTATGTTACATGAGCACATGGGTCCACTGAAGTCCAAAGACCTCACACTGCCTTGCAATAAAATGTGAGGATACTTGACAGGACTTGGATAAATAGACCTCTAATGTTGCAATCCATTGGAGTTTTCCATGAGTCAGAGGTGAAGGAGGCTATAGGTACTGTGTTTTCAGAACAGGGTGCTGCTTATTTGCCAGAGTTAACCATACTGGGATGATATATTTGATCAACAACATATGACTGGTCTGAGTCTGGTTATTTTTCTGTGGTAAATCAAAAGCCATCGTTTGCGTGATTCTATATGTTTTGCATTTGATTCAAACCGCATTTGATTGGCATTGTGCCTGATTGAAAGTCACTGAGTTTACTGACTGTAGAAGTATAGAGTTTTTAATATTGGATACATCCTGTGTTTATTTCTAGCATACATAATGCTGGTGGTCTGTTACTGCATTGGCACTTAAATTGAGGTTTTGTGCTTTGTACAGCATTGAGTAGCTATGTGCACTTTTTTGGCCTAATTGTATTGGTTCTTATTTAAGGTATATATAGTATTCCCACATCTGCTCTGTACAGAATTTATGTAGTGGGAGGTTCGTATCATCCGTCACATTCAGTCTAACTCGCTCATGTACATGTAACATATGGTGCTTCTGTGTCAGACATTAATGAAATGCAACAGCCATCATGTTTTAAACAAGTCATGAAAGATGCCTTTGTTCTTGAGTGTATGTTTGATGTTTTTACCATATGTGAGACACTCCATATAGCACATTCCCTCTATCTGCTGCCGCATGACTTACGATCCAGTCATCTTTGTGAGCTGTAGCTGGAGAGTTTCTGGAATTCTTCTCTAGCCGTTGCTCTTATCTTTAGTGTAAAATATGATTTCCAGTGTATGACGTTCCACTTTCCACTGACATTTCATTCTGACATCAATTTCACAGGCAACAGGAAGCTTTGGTGGATATTAGCCTGGTTCTTGGAACTGATGCTGATTCAAGCGGTCTACACACAAAAATATCCGTATTTAAAACTTTATAAACCATAATCTCTAGTTTCTGATAACTGTCGTGCGCGCGGTCATGAGAGAATGGGGTCCCGGGAATAACGTAGAACATAGGCATAGCATAAGCTCCAGTAGAAAGACAAACACAGAAGCACGGATTAGAGGGCAGAACAAAACACCAGTCATGAATTAGAAGTACAAAATGTGGATTTGTAAAGAAAAATGTTGCAGAATTTCGAGATTAGCCAAGAGCAGGCTGGTTTTCCTTTGCTGTAAACAAAACTTGGTTCTCGCAAGACTAGCATATTCTCATTGGAGTTTACACTATGCCTACATCCTATGTCATCCACTGGAGCGACACTCTCTCGGGAACGCACATATGACAGTTAGCGGAAGCTAGAAATGACAGTTTATAAAGTTTTAAATGTGTATAAAGTCATACACATGAAGATTACGGTTCATAAAGTTTTACATATGGATATTTTTTTACACAGATGCATCAAGTTCACTTAAGGATGCCTTTATTAACCCACTGGAGCCATGCAGAGTACTTTTTATGATGGATGGATGCATTTTATTGGGCTTCAAAATCTCAACCACCATTCACTGCCATTATAAAGCTTGGAAGAGCCAGGACATTTTTTTTTATTTATTTTTAATAAAAATGAAGGAAATAATTGAATAGTTGAAAATAAAGTTTATTATCCCAATAAGAAAGTATCCATTTAAAGAAAAAGTTCACTTCCACAACAAAAATTTACAGACAATTTACACACCCCTTGTCATCCAAGATGTTCATGTCTTTCTTTCTTCAGTCATAAAGAAATTATGTTTCAGGAATTATCTCCATATAGTGGACTTCAATGGTGCCCCTAAGTTTGTACTTTCAAAAATGCAGTTTAAATGCAGCTTCAAAGGGCTCTAAACGATCGGAAGAAGGGTCTTATCTAGCGAAATGTTTGGTCGTTTTCCAAACAAATTGATAATTTATATACTTTTTAACCTTAAATGCTCGTCTTGTCTCGTCTCTGCGATGCGCATGTGTAATCCGGGTCAATACAGACAGGGTATGTTCTTCAATATCAAAATCGCCCTATATCGCTGTTTTACCTTTTTTGTTTGGTCTTCTTTGCATGTTTACTTTGGAAGTAAACTTTCCAGAACAAATTTTAATAAAATTGATAATTTACACTCACTACAATATTATTGTATACTGTTTTATAATGTACTACAATACTGAGGTCCAGATATTTGGCACTATTTGCAATAAGTAGTATAAATACTTCAATAGTAGCAGAAAATACTGTTATTTTTAAATAGTGTAAATAGAGTCTATCGCTATTTGCACTTAGTGTAATTTTGTGTATTTACATTTATACACTTAGTGTATTTGTCTTGAGGGTGAGTAAATCATGCGGTAATTTTCATTTTTGGTGAGCGATCCCTTTAACTCTATATGGAACATTAAGGCCTGTAATAGAGCCCTTCTTTGACTTTTACACTATGTCTTGACCAAACATGATTAATATACATGGAAAAAGCTAGGTGTTAGCATTCTCATTCATTGCAGTAGTTCAGGACCCTCCAGAATTACGCAACTGTGAAATCTGTCACTTTTGCTTATGGGCTCCTAGTTCTGCAGCCTGATTTTTTTGAGCAACTCACATGAGCCATAAATGCCACACAAAGGCTGTGACACACTAAGTCGGGCCATTGTTGAGTGTCTGTCAGCCCAGTTCACTATGGTGATGTGCATGTTGAATCAGCATTGGGCAGTGGGGGGAGATGGATCACTCTGATTGGCTGTTTAGCTTAGCAAACCAGTACACAAGAAGAAAAATGAATGTGAAACAACCAAAGAGAGGGTACATACAGAAGGCTTTTCTAATTTTACATCTTCATTTTACCTCATTGGAGTCTTCCAATGCATGAATATTTTCGTAACAACATGGCCAGCTGGAATGAAGACCAACTGGTTAACACGATTTATAATCAAAACTGTTTATCCGCAGTCCTAGGATGCGTTCCACTTCGCTTTTAGACACACACTTGCAAATTTCCGTAATCACTTCTCTTCAGGGTAATCCCTGGCACCATTTTTAAGTGTGTTGTACCTCGTCAAGTGGATGAGGGAAGTTTAAAGGGACAGATCCTTGACCCCTCGATTTGGACCCAAGCGAGTCTACTTATTTGTATACTTCAGGGAGACTA
Source organism: Labeo calbasu (assembly GCA_019740295.1). Classification (NCBI taxonomy): domain Eukaryota; kingdom Metazoa; phylum Chordata; class Actinopteri; order Cypriniformes; family Cyprinidae; genus Labeo; species Labeo calbasu. The sequence goes on from JAHKKF010526230.1 coordinate 53,336, forward strand.
ATGCAATACAATAGGGGTTATGCACAACAGACTTCCGTATTCTGCTAACCAGGTTTTTTATTTTTATTCTTTTCACTAACATTTATATATAAAAGTCGAATAAAATGTCAACAATAAAAACAGCTAATTTAAGTGATTACCTTATAAGTCCATTGATATCGCCATTATTTAATACTGCTATTAATACGTTCTCCGACAAGCGGAAGCGATGAGACCTGTTTTCCGGGTTTGGTCAGGTGAGGTTCAACAAATACCAAATTGTGATGTCACAACAGATGAATATAGCCTACTGTCACCTGTTGGCACAGAATGTACACGATAGCTGGTTGTAGTCTTTGTGTTGTGTTAAAGCTCAACTTTTTGGCCCACACACTGGCGACTCACAGTCAGCTTTTGTGGTGACTATTTTTTTATGGCAATTTTACGAAGCTTTGCACATGACATGCGATGATCATGCACACAATTTACTAATTCGTTTCCTCATTTTCAGTAAATCCTGCACTCTATATAATAATCATTACCTCCTAACAGGTGGTGGTGCACGTAATGTCGCTGGTAGAGTCCTCCAATTCTTAGTATACAAGGAAGATGCCTCTCACTTAAAATGATTCCATGCAATGCTGCAAGGCTTTTGAGAATGTCTCTATAACTCATTCCCAACTCAAAATAAAACCCAATTAAAGTGTCTCTGTCCATAACATAACATGACATAACATAGCAGCAACATGTTTTTTGAGAATTGTTAATTACTAATTATTATTTAGTGTGCACGATTTAGAACGAGGGCACAAATTATTATATAGAACACATGATTTACTTAAAACGAGGGAACAAATTAATCAATTGTGCACACAATCTAGTAAATCGAGGGAACAAATGAATAAATCGTGTGCACGATCTACTAAATCGAGGTAACAAATTAATAAGTCGTGCCCACGATTTTTTTTTTTCCTTGCGTGTCAAGTGCTGGGCTCCATAGGATTTGGTGCATCACAGACGTAACTATTCACTGTGGGGCTGACTAACTGATGCCACCAAAAGAACGCACACAGTCCCAAACACTCCTCTGATTCCCTCATCATTTCCAATTTTCATTTGGGTCATTTTCCTCCAACTCACTCCTATGACTCCCATGATATAATAATTTAGCAAAATTACAATTATGTTTGGGTAAATCGTTATGATTAGGTTTAGGTTTGGGTCTTATATTTTTGTACAAATTATTATGACTTCTCACAAGACCAGGTTGTTTTTAAACTTCCTGATTCCTGCAATTTCAGCAAAATTACAATCTTCTTTAGCCAGTTAGAAAACTTCTAACTCTGGTGACAAAAACAACTTTAAAGGGGACATCAGATGCCCATTTTCCACAAGTTGGTATGATTTTTTAGGGTCTTCATGAATTGTCTGCAAAATACTTTGGTTAAAACTACTTTTTACCTTGTCAAAAACAGCTCTGTTCACAGTGACCCGTTTTGGTGCATGTTTCTTTAAATGATAATGAGCTACTGCTGACTCTTATGTTCACTTTTACATCCAACTACAAAACACCTGCATTGCTCACAAGACATTGTCATAACAGATTCTTGAGCGCGGAGAAAATGGCGGACAGCATACAGCTAGCTGAGGGTGGAACAGTCTATCTGCCTATCCTATCAGTCTATCATGCTGTCCTTTTCAAAGCACAAAAACAACTGTAAGTTGTAATGACAATGCAGCTGTGACCTGATAGGGAAAGCATCAGTTGCAACAACTGGTTCTAAACTTGCTCACACCAGGCCCTGATCAGCAGGTCATGTTTATTGTTGAACCCTTCTTAAAAGAAGATTATTGCATGCTGTTTATGACTCTGTCAGACAGCACTCCATACTGTGATTTGTGAGTAGAAGCAGTGGATGTTCATCATGTGTTCCACTGAGGTGTGTTATTGTTTAAGTTTTGTGTCAGGATCTCATGTGATTTATGCAAAATTAGTCAGATCATTAATTTCGCAAATTCAGAGCAGTTGTTTTCCTGCTGTTTGTCAGGAGATGCTCTGTCACCTCTTTCTGACATGCTCAGTGATGATGTGGCCAATATGTTAGTAACTCTGTTTAGACTTGCTTACAATACTACTGCAGACATAGTTCTTTCTTTCAACAATCCCATCAAATCTGCTGATCATCATCTGTTAAGTGATACAGAGCTTACAGGGGAAAAAGTCTGTGCACATTATTCCACTTACATGTGCTTTTCATTTAGTACTCATTGGGTATATTTTATAACTGCAAATATTGAGCTGGATTTTGTTTGGGTTAGCTTTGGTTTTGTGATGCATACTCTCATTTGTTTTTTATTCTAAACTCATTACTGACTGTTTAGAAGTGGCAGCTCTAAGACAGGGGGCATTGGCTGTTTCTTCTGCCGCATTTACGCATTGTTTTTTTGTTACGTTTTCTTGTTATAAAAGCACATGATGTGTTATTGATATTGGTCATACCAGTGGGATTAAATGAAAAGCTTTTTCATAATCAGTGCTTTTGTCTTGATTTCTAGAAAAAAAAATAGCGAAACTGACTGAAGTTAATTTTTCTTAAAAAATGCAATAGTAAAGATTATCCTTAAAGGGATAGTTCACCCTAAAATGAAAATTCTGTCATTAATAACTCCGATGTCGTTCCAAACCTATAAGACCTTTGTTCATCTTCCGAACACAAATTAAGATATTTTTGATGAAATCCAAGCGCTTTCCGACTCTGCATAGACAGCAGCCTTAACTACCACTTGAACGCATGTCAATAGACTAACACAGATGAGAAGAAATATTTGAATAAAGTCGTAATTTTTGTTTTCTTTGCGCACAAAAAGTATTGTTGTAGCTTCATAACGTTACGACTGAACCACTGATGTCACATGAACTGATGAATGTTCTTACTACCTTTCCGGGTCTTGAACATGGAAGTTGCTGCTGTTTATTTGTGTTTCGAAGATCTTACAAGTTTGGAACGACATGAGACTGAGTAATTAATAACAGAATTTTTGGATGAGCTAACCCTTTAAAATGTTACCATTAAAAAAAACTATAACAAGAAAAAGGGCTTAGTATTGTACACAGCTTTGTTTATAAAGTAAGTTTAACTTCTTTTAAGAATGTTGAGATATTTTACTGGGAAACTAGATAAAAATGCAGATTAAGAACAGCATATTTTTTGCAGGTTTATACCCAAATCCACATAATAAGCTGGAGCGCTTCGGTCAACACAGACTAATATACTTGTGGTTTTGTAAATCTTACAGGGACGTTTGAGTTGCATACTCCCACTCACTTGACTTGACCTAATTTATTGCAGACCTCTAGCGATCTAATGAATTTGTAGTGGAGGTGATCAATCTATAAAACTCACATAAGCCCACACATTGTACATTTCTACGTGTAACAAGATCAGCAGAGTATTTAATGAAAAACTGAAGCCTTAGCCCAGATGAAAGATTACCTTTGCCGCATGTGTTCTGCATATGCTTTTGTTAATGATCTGTTTCTGTAATGAGCTCAGAATCTCAGTGTGTGAGCAGCAGCTGCAGCCTTCAGTCGGCTGCGACGAGATCCATTTTGCTCCTAAATCCAGAACATGTATGTGAAGTGATTACTGAGGTAATTATTTGTGGTTTTCCTTTTTGTAGATGTGGACGTGCTGCAGAGACTGGGATTGGTTGGGAAAAGACCGTCTGGGACACGCTCCACACCTCAAGGTGTCATTCCCTTCAAATCGGGAGTCATCCTAACCCAGCGGGCGCGAATTGACGTACCGGTGAGCTCCGTCGTCCCGCCGTCACTGGGCTCGGCGTTCTCTCTCATCCTCAGCGTATGTTCGCATCGCATAAACAATGCTTTCCTCTTCACCGTTGTGACGAAGAGAAAAAGACTGCAGCTAGGGGTGCAGTTCATCCCTGGGCAAATTTTAGTTTACTTAGGCCAAAAGAACACTGTAAATTTTGATTATGATATTCACAATGGCCAGTGGCACAACCTGGCTTTGGAAATCCAAGCCCAAAGGGTTACATTATATACTTCTTGTGGGAAGACAAGTGTACATGTAGATTTGCATTTTAAAAATGAGGAAACGCTGGATCCGGAGGGCTCCTTTCGATTGGGAAAAATGAGCCAGAACTCAGTGCAGTTTGAAGGAGCCATCTGTCAGTTTGACATTCATCCCTCTGCTAAGGCAGCTCACAATTATTGTAAGTACATTAAAAAACAGTGCAGGGAAGCTGACACTTATCGGCCAAACCTCCCACCTCTTTTACCAGTATTGCCATTGGATCCCAATATATCTGTCACCGTTCAGACACCAAACGTTGTAACGGAACTAAATGACAGACATATTTCTTTAACACACAATAATCATGAAACCTCGCAAGGCCTGAACACCTCTGGTCTGATTACATCTCAGTATGTACAAACCACAGTGCCACCAACGATAGCCCCGCCCACACTACAGCCCCCCCTGCAGGCCAGTGCACAAACTGCCACGGCCTCTTTTGGGAGTAGGACATCACATTTATCTTCACAGCCAACTCAACAAAGCAGCCCCAGGAAGAACCACATGAAGGCAACTGCAAAGCCCCAGATACTAAAAGGGAATGAGATTGCTGTCACATCCAGACCGAAGAACAAAATGGATATCCAGACCCCTGCCACGACAAAACCTAAACCTCCTAGCACATCCAGAGTGTTGGAGATGACAACATTAGCATCACAGAGACATTCGCCAACGGAGACATCCAAACCTATCTCTTTTGAGTCTGTCACCCCTGCAGCAACGGATGGTTTCCAAACCTTTGACCTTGAACCAACACAATACTCCCTTTTGGCTGGGCCACCAGGACAGAAAGGAGAACCAGGATCACCAGGACCACCGGTAAGATTTTCTTTAATATTAATTTTAAATTTAGTGTGAATTTTTTTCATGAAAACTATGTTATTGTTAATGAGCTTTTTTTTTTACTGAAACGAGACGATGATGAGACAACAGTAAGGTCAATAAACGAATAATAAACTGTGACTATATCAACATGCAATATCAATGACAATACTGAGGACTGCTGTACACGCCTCTACTATGCGAGCTTTCACATGTGCAGTTGCCAGATATCAAAAGTTCAAATCCCCAAATCTGGGTTTCTCTGTTAAAAGAATACCGTTCTGGCTGGTGTTTTGCTTTTAAGGCTGCTCTTGACTAAAGGTTTTTGTGGTCGACTGGTATTCGTCCATTTTAAGCATTAGTCGGCTATTAGTTGCACGTTTATTAATAAGCCATATAAATCATAATAATGAGCCTTTAATTGCTTACATATAGCCTAATAAGCACTCAAGCTCACGCAAAAAAAGCTTGCCACAGTGCACCGGCAGATATAATGATTATGAATGTGTCAAGAAAAACAGCAAGGAGACTGCATTAACGTTTTTAATAATTTTTTGATAAACTAGTGCTTTCTTTGTTTTCGGCTTAAGATATGAAGTCAGCGACACTGACTGCAGTAGTGGATGTGCCTGTATGCATGTTTCATACGGAGTACGTAATCTGAGAATATTTTTGTATTTGAATTGGTTCATTTAAAAGTAGACATTTCACTCACTGTAGATATATTTTTGATGTCTGTAAGGCAAGTATACACAGAGTTTTGAAGTTTCGTACTCAAGTTCACAGAGACTGAGAAAAAAAGAACAGCGCATGCTGTTTGATTTAATTATTTTACAAAAGTGCAATGTTTCGTTGTTATTGTGAGAGTACTCAAATAAACGTAGAGTCTTTACAGATTCGAGATGTATTATCTGTATCTGTATGACCAAAAACGATGGAGTATTTTAAGAGCAAGTGACCGCACCAGAGCCTCCGTCTGTCATGCAGTGAGCGTGCTACTGTTCATCTTGCACACTCAGGCACAGACACAATAGCGCACGTTTTTCCAGGTTAACTTTAGATTGAGCTTCCATGTTAAGTTGCTACTACATACATTTTGTAGATTAAAATCCATATTTGAGGTCGTTTGGATGTCCTTCCTGTGGAATTTTTTTTCTAAGACTAAGCAACTAATTTTGGTCGACCAAGCCTCTTATCGTCGACTAACGGTTAGTTGAGTATTAGGGGGCAGCCAGATTGCTTTATTTTTGCAATGTGGCAAAATAAATATAAAAATGAATTTATATTTTAAATAGCCTATAATAAATCAGTACACTAGATGAGGTCAAATAAACCATGTGTATGGGTCCACATTCTATTGATTTATGCTGATGGTGAAAGTGCATTAAAAAGTGCAATATCTGAAATGTAAAAATAAATTTCTCAAATGACAAACAGTAATTGTGATTTTGAGCAAAAATATATTTTTTAATAATATTACAAGCATAATACAGCAGGATGGAAATGTAGGAAGGTTTAATTTAGTAAAACTAGACTAAAATGCTCAGACATTTAGCCGACTAAAACTAAAACTGGACAAGGTTGACTAAATATGACAATAAATAAAAAGTACATTTGACACAGGACTTAGACCTAAACAAGAAATGGATGAAAAAGAATAACACTTTGTAGCATAGGCCATGATGCATTACAATTTTTTTTCAAAATATGCTGCTGTATTCTTTGCATTTTTTCATTTATATGCACTGAAACAGACTGAGACAGGTCTAGTAGTTGGAGGTTTGTAAAAGTTTCTGCTAACCATCTGGTTAGAAATGGTCTTCCACATAGAAGGACTTCATTAGTATTTTCTCATTGGTCCTGAGGTATTGACAACTTATGAAAGATTCTTATGAAAGTTCAAGGAAGTAGTAGTTAGGTCAAAGGTAAAAATAAAGAAAGAAATAAACTATTGAGATCTCAATCGGGTGGTTGGTGATTTGAGGTAAAAAAAAAAATGTTGGGTTGATAGAACTGTCAAAACCTTAAAGGGATAGTTCACCCAAAAATAACAATTCTGTTATGAATTACTCACCCTCATGTCGTTCCAAACCCGTAAGCCCTTCGTTTATCTTCAGATTAAGATATTTTTAATGAAATTAAGATATTTTTGATAAAATCCGACAGCCTTGTTCTGACCCTGCATAGACAGCAATGAAATTGATACGTTCAAGGTCTAGAAAGGTAGTAAGGACATTGACATCACGTCCACGTGACATCAGTGGTTCAACCATAATTTTGTGAAGCTACAAGAATACTTTTTGTGTGCAAAGAAAGCAAAAATAACAACTTTATTCAACAATTTCTTCTCTTCTGTGTCAGTCTTCGCCGAACATTTACAAGAGTACCACAACGCATGTGTGGTAGTTACGTTGCTGTCTATGCAGGGTCAGAAAGCTCTCAAATATCAACAAAAATATCGCAATTTGTGTTCCGTAGATATACAAAGGTCTATTAATGTTTGAAAAAACTTTTATCTGCCAAATCAAAGATGTGTAGTCAACCAAGGCATATGGTCCAAGCAATATGGAGAAACATTGATAAAACATGAAACACAGACGAAATCCCTGCAGACACTCACAAGGCAGTTAGTTCAAGCTGTAAGTTTCCATGTCGTGCAAATCCCCAAAAAAAGCCAAGTAATTTGTCTATCGGCTAGTAAAATCATCCATTTGTTTTATAGTAAAATGTTATTCTAACAGGATTTTTCCTGATTACTTTAAAAACGGTGGGATTTACTTTTTAAAATTCTCAACTCTAAGTCAGGTTACAAAACCATAACTACAAGGTCTTCAGCTCGCAACAGACCACGGGCACTTCATGGCATAAAGTCCATTTTCTTTCTTTTTAAACAGTGTCTTATGGTGGCCAGATGGCAAGTGTGCTGCTTTGCTTATTTTGAAGAATGGTGAAATGTGAATTACTGGCTGTGGCCATGTGTTCTCTGCGCCTTGGCTTTGTCGTCTGCCTTCATATGTTACATTTAAGTGCTGACTGTAGCATTGCATTAATATGAATTTGGTTTCCATTACCTCTTAAGGAATTCAATACATAATACACCGCACACTACACACTAGACAACTACATCTTTTACTAGTTAAACAACCTTGTCTGGGTGCAAAGTGAAGGTTGAAGACTGGAAAATTGTGTCATCGTTGTTGCCTTTGAGCTTTTGGTGGTCTTGGTCTTAAGCCTAGTTTCTAAAACCCGTTGGAAGGGCATTACAGGCCGGTGGGTTTTTGTCTGTGTAGTGCTTACACACTTTTTCCTCGTAGTTAAAGAATAAGGTCACAAGCCAGAGGCTTGGACACACACTGCAAAAAAGGGGAAAAAAAATCTTAATCAGCAGTTTGTCTTGTTTTCCACTGAACACATCTAAACATCCTTGAAACAATTTAAGTTCGCTTGAGAAGCAAAATTGTTTCAGAGAATATATATCTTGAATTATTTATTGTTCTTTGCCTAAACTTAAACCTTTCTAAATGTGATTAGATTTATTCCTCTAAAACATGAAAAACACTGGATTAGTTTCAATTTCTTGTTCACAAGTGTCACCTTTTTCAACCTAGAATTTAAAACAAACTTTGATAGGAGCAGAATTGTACTTTTCTGGAAGTGAGCTTATATTTGCTTATGCAGTGTATTATATGGTACTGTATATACAGTCACAGTGAAGTCCTGAACTATTTTCCAACAACAAACAACAACCAGATGTGCTGTTCAGTATGGCTGTCACACAGATAGCACTGTGAATTTTCAGGAGCGATCCCCTTAAGCAACTACTATAAAAGGCCTTGTTTCCTCCTTTTCTAATCTTTTCATTCTTTCCTGCAGGCAGAGAGAGAAAGAGAGATTGTTTTTATTCAGGAAATTTGCCACGTGGAAGAGAAAGAGTAGGGGGCTCAGTGGGGCTCTCCTGTCTTTCTTTTTCTCTGAAGCCCAAAATTACCATATTAATGTCATTCGTATCAAACAGACACTATGTGCACAATGTCTCTTGGTTTATTATATTGATCTTACTCCATAGAGTCCTATTGATTATTACAATGCTGAGTGAGACAGAGCTTGTTTTACTTGAACAAGAACGTTTATTGCACAAAAACTAAAAGCAGAGTCAAATGTATTCATGCAATTCATGTTTAGAGTTTTATAGCAGAGTTTTTGAAGTCATTAGTAACGTACACCTTTTATTAGTGAGTGTGGCTTTCAAAAAGAGTAGAAACAGGAAACCCGAAAACATTGTGGAGTCCTGGCAGCATCGCTCTCAGTATGAGCATGTGAGATCTTGCCAGGTCTACAGGTGTTGCGAAACATTGCCAGGATTTGTCATGTAGAATTATTTGTAAGCAACAGTTTTAAAGTGACTTTTTCCATTTGCTTAATGTTGTCGTCAGATGTGTATGACACTTAGATGGGTGCTACGTTATATATCAAAAAGTCCCTCACTGACATTGCCAAGCACTTATGATCTTTCTTGCCAGATGCACAAGCAATGTTGGACCTGCTTGTGCTCTTGTTCTTTTTCTCTTCTGATTAAGGAAAGGAAAACACAATTGTATGAACACTGACCTCTAGTTAAATGCAAGCTCTGTTAATTCATGTGTGTAATTGATTTAAAGCTAGATGATGTACAAAATGAGCAAGGGCACCAGTGCCTCAAACCAGTGCCAGTAAAGCAAGCCATAATGCGCAGCAGTATAGACACAGTTTATTGGAAAAAATGGCAGTCCAATTTTGATTATTCTAAAAAAGAACCTGTTTTGCCAAAAACTTTAAAAAAAAAAAAAAAAAAAAAACCCTGCCTTTTTAAACCAGTTTAGACTGTAACATTTTAAAGGAGAAGTTCATTTCCAGAACAAAAATTTACAGATAATTTACTCACCCCCTTGTCATCCAAGATGTTCATGTCTTTGTTTCTTCAGTCGTAAAGAAATTATGTTTTTTGAGTAAATTTGCTTTGGTTATTTTCTAAAAAAGGACAGTGTATATAACTTTTAACCGCAAATGCTCATCTTGTCTAGATCTGCAAGATCAAGATCTGTTAGGGTATGTCAAAAAATTCCCATCTCATTTTCTCCTCCAACTTCAAAATCACTGCAGAAGTACCGAACCAGCGATTACAAAGTAAACATCCGAAAAAGATCAAACGCCCTTTCCAAAAAAGGTAAAACAGTGATGTAGGGTGAAGTTGGAGGAGAAAAAGAGATGGTAGTATTTCGACCTGCCCTAACTGTATTGAACCAGAATACACAGAGTTCACGCAAGACTAGACAAGATGAGCATTTGAGGTTAAAAAAAGGATATAAATTGTATTTTTTTTTAGAAAATAACCATTCGTTTTACAAAATAAAACCCTTCTTCCTCGACTGGGATCGTTTAAAGCCAGTTAAAGCTTTATTTAAATTGCACTTTGGACGTTCAAACTCGTGGGCACCATATCAGTCCAGGAGAGAAATTCTGAAGTGTTTCCTCAAAAAACATAATTTCTTTACAACTTAAGAAATAAAGACATGAACATCTTGGATGACAAGGGGGTGAGTAAATTATCTGTAAATTTTTGTTCTAGAAGTGAATTCTCCTTTAAAAAAAACTCTAGCTTAGCAATTATTTTTCATCTTATCTCAATGTAATTATTGTCTTTTTTAACACACTGAAACACTATATACTTGCCTGTTTAGTCTAACAGTATCATATAAAACATTGACTAGGGCTCATTACCTCCATCCAATAGGGGGATTATTGCCTTGTTTGAGAGTTCATTCAGTGTCAACAGGTAGATATTTAACACTTAAATGACCCTTTTTGTCACGATTTTCCCTCCCTTCTTCTCTTTCAGGGACCTCCAGGACCTTCTGGCAATCCAGGATTACCGGGAAAAAGAGGGCCAAGGGTAAGACTGTTGAGTCTTTTACTTATTTTCTCATGTCTCTGTTTTTTAGGAGATCTTAGTTTTTACTTCATCCAAGTCAGTGTAATATTTTTCTGCATGTTACTTTAATGTACTTTAGTTTGCCAAAGCTGCATTAAAAGGTGTTGAAATTGGCATTTGTACATTAAGTAGTTTTTCACACTGGCCGTTTCATCATAAACCAGACAACCATGTTCCAGTTTCAGTATTACTCGAATTGTTACTCCATCTAGGATACCAGAATAACATGTTTTGTTTGTCAGGTGTCTTAGATGGTCTAAAAATATGGTAAAATATATTAGCAGTTTTGAAGTCTATATGTTGTAAATATTGCAAACAGATTATTATCTGTGTCATTCATTTTTGAACTTTGAACTGAGGTGGATTTTTTTTTAATTTATGGTCAAGAAAGAGTAGTTCCATTTAAATACTAATTAAACATATGCGGGTCTGAGTTTAACTTTGCATTTTAGATGGCCTGTACTCAAAAATTTTGCTGCTTGTTCAGTTTCCATGTAGTTTCCAGATTCTGTGCAGTCAGTTTAAATTGTAAAATGGATGTTTGCTTAGTCCATTTGCATTTAGACTTTATGAATATTTTTTAATAACAATAACTGGATGTATGCAAATTCACATCCATACTAACACAGATATGTTGAACATTTAACTACTAAATTAAATTATGGTTATTTCCATATGTCACCCTGGACCACAAAACCAGCCATAAAGGTCCATTTTTGACATTGAGATTTATACATCAATTTTATATTTATATGATTTATATGAAGCTGAATAATCTTTCCATTGATGTATAGTTTGTTAGCACTGGACAATATTTGGCTGAGATAACAACTATTTGAAAGATCTGGAATCTGAATGTGCAAAAAAATCAAAATTAGAAAATCACCTTTAAAGTTATCCAAATTAAGTTCTTAGCCATGCACATTACTAATCAAAAATTAAGTTTTAAAATATTTACGGTAGGAAATTTACAAAATATCTTCATGGAACATGATCTTTACTTAATNTTGGGATAAAAGAAAAATCGATCATTTTGACCCATACAGTGTATTATTGGCTACTGCTACAAGTATACCCGTGCTACTTATGACTGATTTTGTGGTCCAGGCTCACATAAATCTTGTTGTACGTCAGAAATGTATGCATCATGGGTAAAAGAGAAAAAAAAATGTGTAGTGAAATTATTTGCTCTTTTACAAAACTAACAGTTTTGTTGAATAGACAGTATTTAAGCTCACCGAAGTTTGTCTTTATTACAAACTGATGGTTTGTCATCGAAACAAGCAGGTACCTTGTAGAAATGACTCTTTGCTTAGTAAGGTTGTAATTGGGAGAGAAAGAAAGCTTGAGACAATGGGGTATCAGTTAGTCAGTGATTCAAAGAGACTTCCCTGGGTGGAAGCCTAGATGTTTTGTGTGTAAGATACCTGCCCTGGCCTATGAGACTGCCCTTTAGAGAGGCCCCTGAGGGTTGGACTGTGGGAACCCAATCTGTTGAGCTAAAGAAAGGACTCTTTGTTGCAGTCTTATTAAAGGCATTTAAAGCCTCACCGGTGCTCACCGGCTCTTAAGCTCTCCAGAGTAGCTGGTCAAGAGCCTTGGGATCCCACACCATTAGTCAGTACAATAAGGTACCAAGTATATTCCATGAAACATCCATGCTGATATTTTGTAATATTAAAAAGTTCATTTTTTTTTTTAGCTTTTTATTTCTGCAGTGTATTTTATTTAACTGTTTTCTGTTAACTGTCTGTTTTCATAAGCAGTCCATATGCAAGATTATATTTAGTTTCAGTGCTTAAAGCAGAATGACAATGCTCTCATTAATTACTCACCATCACGTCGTTCCAAACCCGTTAGACCTTCATTCATCTTCAGAAGACAAATTAAGATATTTTTGATGAAATCCAAGAGCTTTCTAACCCTGCATAGACAGCAATGTAACTGACACGTTCAAGGCTCAGAAAGGCAGTAAGAACATCATTAAAATAGTCCATGTGACATCAGTGTTCTGAAGACGAACGAAGGTCTTACAAATGTGGAACAACATGTGGGTGAGTAATTAATGACAGAATTTTTATTTAAATAGCTTTTCTAGAATAAGTCTTTATTTGGACATATTAAGTAATACATTATATATGCCGTTTGCAAGTGAAATCTGAGTTATGTCTTACATCAATACATGTTGTAAATATGGATATAATTAAGGCATCTTCAGTGTAATGTAAGATTAAAATAAATGAATCTCAGTTAACGTTATAGTTTATAAATTAATGCCAGAGGATCTTAGATATAGACACAGATGTACAGATATGATTTCTAAAGCATCTTACTGACAGCCACAATGGTCATAGAGCAGATCCTTAGCATTTACAGGTACTTTTGGTAACGCTTTTGTATAGGGAACAATTCTCACTATTCATTTCCAGAACAAAAATTGACAGATAACGTACTCACCCCCTTGTCATCCAAGATGTTCATGTCTTTCTTTCTTCAGTCATAAAGAAATTATGTTTTTTCATTTCAGTATTCTCCATATAGTGGACTTCTATGGTGCCCAGAGTTTCAACTTCCAAAATGCAGTAAATGCAGCTTCAAAGGGCTCTGAACGTTCCCAGCCGAGGAAGAAGGGTCTTATCTAGCGAAACGATCGGTTATTTTCTAAAATTTTTCAATTTTTGTACTCTTTAAACCTAAATGTTCGTCTTCTCTAGCTCTGTGATGCGCATGCGTACTCTGTGTAATCCGGGTCAATACAGTTAGGGTATGTCGAAAAACTCCCATCTCATTCTCTCTTCCATCTTCCAGAATCGGCCTACATCACCGTTTTACCTTTTTCGTAAAGGACATTTGACCTGCTTTGCACGTTCACTTTGTAAACACTGGGTCGGTACTTCTGCAGCGATGTAGGATGTTTTTTAAAGTTGGAGGAGAAAATAAGATGGGAGTTTTTCGACCTACCCTAACTGTATTGACCCGGATTACACAGAGTACGCATGCACATCGCAGAGCTAGACAAGATGAGCATTCGAGCTTAAAAAGTATATAAATGGTAATTTTTTTTTTTTAGAAAATAACCGATTGTTTAGCTAGATAAGACCCTTATTCCTCTGCTGGGATCATTTAGAGCCCTTTGAAGCTGCATTTAAACTACATTTTGGAAGTTCAAACTCAGGGCACCATAGAAGCCCATTATATAGAGACAATTTCTGAAGTGTTTTTCTCAAAAAACATAATTTCTTTACGACTGAAGAAAGAAAGACAGGAACATCTTGGATGACAAGGGGGTGAGTAAATTATCTGTAAATTTTTGTTCTGGAAGTGAACTTCTCCTTTAAAGGGGTCATCAGATGCCCATTTTCCACAAGTTGATATGATTCTTTAG
>JAHKKF010526231.1:0-23034 GCA_019740295.1 Labeo calbasu
TACTTTCAGGTTTCCATTTCATTCATCATTCATTCATTCATTTTTAGATGAAAAATAAAAGACTTCAAAACATGAATAAATACATTGAGGTTTCCATTTCATCCATTCAATCATTTCATTCATTCATTTCAGCTTAAGTTAGATGAAAAACTAATAAAAAATATGAATAAGTACTTTTAGGTTTCCATTTAATTCATTTGTTCATTCATTTCAGCTTAAGTTAGATGGAAAAAAAAATTATAATTCAAAACATGAATAACTATTTTTAGGTTTCCATTTCATTCATTAATTCGTTCATTTTTAGCTTCATTCATTCATTCATTTTTAGCTTATGTTAGATGAAAAAAAAAAGAAATCAAAACATGAAAAAAAAATCAAAATATGAAAAAGTACTTTCAGGTTTCCATTTCATTCGTTCATTCATTCCAGCTCAAGTTATATAAATATAAAAAAATATAAATATAAAAAAATGATTACGCTGAAAAGAAGCAAACAGACACTTCAGATACATAAAGACAAAGACATACACATTAAGACAAACAAGCGCGAAGTAGGCAGTTTACATCTACAGCCATTCTTCAATTTGTGCCATTTGTACAATGACGCTCCTGCAAGGTCAAGTTTCTAAGGCTCATCAGGTAAGTGTATTCTGAAAGCAAACCCTAATCTTTCCTTTCAAAGCAAGAAGGTCACATATCTGCAAAACCACAGACAACGACACTCTTGCTCTTTGTTTTCCTTTGTTTCTTGTCTAATGCTCTCTTGGTCTTTCTCATACACACTCACAACCACTCTCCAACACGTATCCATCCATGAGTGTGTCTATACCTCTGAGACACAAAATGGAGAGCTATTAAATATTGATACAGAATATTGTGAGGCTGTCTCTTATGCTGGGTATGCCCCCCTTCCAACCACTTATTTCTCACAAGACGGCACAGTTCCTACTCGTGAGAGAGAAAGAGAATCACAGGTACAAGCACCATATCTAAAAATAAAGTAGTTATCTTTGCAATGGTGACAAATGATCTTTGAAATTGGAGGATCATTAGCTACGGAAGTCAGCTCTGACACTCATTACGGCACGTTCGTCGAGGGCTCGGTGCAATTTCCACAAGGTCTCAAAAGTAGGTCCTTGGCCTTGGTGTCATACAAATTAAAAATCTTGTTTTGACTAACCAAAACAAACCAGAAATTAAAGTCATTATTTATTCATATTCACGTTGCTCCACACACAAGAGCAGAAGCTTCACACTGCTCTTTTACACACAATGACTGTTTTTAGTGAGCACAGTTCATTAAGAGTGGGTGATATACCAGTAGACACGATTAACCAGTAGAAATTTGTCAAACGGTAATTTTGGACTATCGTCTCTATCGCGGTTACACACTAATGTGACAACGTGGTCACAAAAACGTATCGTTTGCATGTGTTTTGAAGCATTGCGGTATAAAAGCATGTTTTTTATTAAAAAGTTCACAATTAATTTAATCCATCTTAGCTGAATATAAGTATTAATTAAACACATCTATATTAATAAAAATACATTATAACATACATGTTTGGAACAACCTGAGGGTGAGTAAATGATAACCCAGTTTTTATTTGGGTAAACTCTCTTTTAATGCAGACATTACTAACATGTTTTCTGAGATGTTTTCTGACATAAATCCTGAGGCACTTTATATACTTTCTGGCAGTCGTCTGGTGTCGTTAAACAAAAAGTAAATAAATAAATAAAAATCAATACAATTTTAGTCAACTAGTGGGCGGTGTGAACTCATACTTTTTTTTCACAGACATCAACAAGTATATGCAAGTTTAGTTTTCTTTTGAAGAGACAGAATATCAGCATCACTTTATTTCAAAGCTTTCCTGAAGTCTATTATCCGTCAAGCTGTAAATCGAATTCCCATAATGTCAACACTGCGCATTTGGAATGAAGGAAATGTTGCAAGTTATTGTGTTATATAGATTATTATTATAATGGTTATGATGTCATTTGATATGATACACTGACAGCTCTATAAAAACCACATGGCCTGACTGGTCATGAAGTGACTCATTACTGGAGTAATAATGGGGAGGTGCAGTAACGTTTCACTGTAGCTGTGTTGTAAGAAACATAGCAACAGTTCCTCAAGTGTTGCCTAGCATTTGGTCTCCTTGAATCGCATCGTCAGCTCGTCTTGGAGCGAGTTGCCTGGTGATTCTTGCAGCCATGTGCCTGCAGTTTTAACGATGCCACCTCTGTCTGATTCATGAAGGTCATTATGCGGGTTGACTTCCTCTAACACGCACAAGGGCAGTGCACCTGCTGTGCATGAAACATGCTTGTGGCGGAACCAAAGTCACTGAAAGTAATTAATGAGCTTGACTTAACTTAATATGTAAATGCTATGAGTGAGCTACATGTGAATACATAATAAGGTGTGCAGCTTGCTTAACCACTGCTGGATGTAAAGTTAGGACACTTCTTTAAGTCACATCGGGGGCGTTTTCTACGAGGAGGCAAGGGAGTTTGGTGAGGGTAATTGAGAACATGAGAGGAGGCAATGCCTCCATTGCGATATGATTGGATATCAATGGATATAGTCAGCTGTGATTGGTTCATGCAATAAATCCCGCCTCTTGTGTACGTGTGCATTTGCGAATCAGTCTGAATGAACGATATAATGGCGGTAATGGGAAACTAATTTAAAAAACAAGCAAACAATTTACACACTAAATTTTCTGTCCGGCTGCATTTTTTTAGTTAAAAATTAGTTTAAATGCATTTAAAAGATGCCATATGTGAAGTACGTCTCCTATGTATGGTTTAGGAATGCAACAACACAGTCCACGTTTCAATAAGTATCTTGGTTTTTAACCACGGTTTTTGGTCGGTTCGATTCTGACAGCTTGCCACATCAGTGTGTTTTTTGTTTTTTTGCATCTAGTTAACAAAATACTCCCATAAACCTCTGTACAATAGAAAAATTGTGGATTATTATATGTCTGCTCAATATTTCTTTTGAAATAGGATGGGTTTCATTCATACTGGACGCCAGAGGGCGCCCTCGTGCAGAAAATCCACATATGCATCAAAGAGATATCACTGATTACGTTCCAGCCAGGAAATCTCTAATATGGATAAAGGCATCGCTATTGCTGTAACTGAATAAAAACAAGATAGAACATTAAACGTTTTGAATGATGAAATGTAAGGAAAATAAACACTCGTCTGCAGTAATACATGGTTTATCTGTGTTCTTCAAGCCATCTCGGGTATTTTCATAATGATTAAGTATATTTGTAAGCCATTGCTAATCGACATACAGTATAGAATTTATTATCTGCCTCATTCTATGATGGACCCACTTTAACTTTTCAAAAAAGATTAGTTTTTTGTAATTTTTCTGTTATTCAAAGTGTCAAAATATTATGTGGTGCGACCGTCCGGCCATAACTGTTGTTTTGGAAACATCTTTGAAATTACCCTTAATCACACCCGTGAAAAGATGTCAATACACACCATTTTTCAAGTTCAAGTCCACCGACTTTAATCTACTCTCCTGTCTGGTTTGTTTGTCAGACAAAACAGCGTATTTGGTGTTATGATTGGCCTCATCGCCTGTTAATCAAACCCCAGAGAAGAGTCAACCGAGCAGCCAAGATTGGGAAAAGTTCAGAAATAACTTGGGCTAAAAAAAAATGCCTGCACTTTTCACACGTCTCTTTTTTTTTAATGATATAAGGCCTTTCATTTGGAGCGACCACTCATCATGTGGTGTGACCAATAATAGGAATAACTGTATTGAAATAAAAAATCTAATTTCTGTTGTTGAAATATAAATCACTGCTACTTGCTTAAGTGAATGTATTTTTAAAACATTTTTATCAGTTTTACACAACTTACAGGAAAAACAAGTCTGCTAACTACATTTAGGAAGGCAACTCTGAAATTATAAAGCAAAAACATGAGATCATTATTTACAAAAACTCAAAATAAATGCAAATACTTTGTTTCTAAACACTTTAATTTTAATATAAATCATGGTCGCACCACATGACACTAAGGCTATGGCCAATTCATTGAGATGAAAAAAAACCTAAAATCACTTAATTTTACATTTTAATATGAATTTAACATTCTTATTTTCTGAACAATTACAACAGATATTACTAATTTTTGTATTTTAAAATTGGCCTGTCGAAAATCCTTATACGTCAATGACCCATACACACTTTGTCAAGTCAAAATAAGACTTGAAATGGCATGAAAACATGATCTGTAGGATCATGATCTGAGTTTTTTGTTAGTAATCAGCTTAAATCTCAATGTCTGTGACCAATATTTACAGAGCTTTGACGACTGATTACCTGAAAAATTCTAAAACAGTTAAAAGTTAACTATTAAAAAGAATAGCTGAAGTTAAGTTCACAAATAATAATGTTAATGCCTTGAGTTATTATTTTGGAATAAATGTAAAATGCTGAAAACACCACTAGGATACTGTTACCAGACTGATACATTGGAGAAATAAAGGGGACGGAAGGTGCATAAATGTGGGTTCCACAATTTCAATAAACCGTGGACCATCCCAATAAACAGCTGAGGAAAGCGAGAATATTTTATCTTTTACAAGCAGCCACCACCTCCTCTGAATGTTAAATCAAACTCACAACCTCGGCGTCTAATTCACAATCATAAATCGCACACTATGATCTCCTTCTTAATCAACCTAAGCACAAGCTTCTAATAAAAGATAATAGTGCAACAGTTTTGCAAAGTCAAGGTAAAATATTTTGCCTCTGAAGCAAGTGGGCAGGACACTTGCATGTCATATAAAAATTTGTACCGTGGTGAAATAAATATTGCACAAACAATAAAGCCATTCACTCAGTCACAAAGGTACACGGTGTTCTCTATCATTTCCTTCACCCATAGAATAGTAAATTGCCCTGGTGCTGTATATATGGCAGAGGAAGTAGCAGAAAAGATTGGAACATATTGTGCCTACAGGAAAAGAGCCAATTTCCTTGCTTGGCATATGCGCAAATGAGCATCACCTGCAAGATAAGGAGCATAAAAGAAAAATACTGACACGCGCACACTCGTGCACAACACACACAAGTCATTGTAGAGTAAATCTTTCCTCTGCCCCCTCACTACCCTACTGTTTCTTCAAGCAGGGAGAAGCTAAAGCAACACTACTAACTTTACTACATTTTTCAGCAGCTTGACAGTAGCTCAGCTGTTTTCATAACATTGTGGCTTTACCAGTAACAAGCTACTTTATCCAGCAAGTAGCAATGACCAAACACTACATCACTCTCTGGTCCAGTCTCTTATATAAAGTATAGCTTTCCATTTAGCTTTCAGAAGGGCGCTCACAAGTGCCCACAAAACAGTGATGTATTTTGAAGTTGGAGGTGAAAATGAAATGGGAGTTTTTCGACTTACCCTAACTGTCATGAACCGGAATACACCGGAGTTCACCCAGAGCTAGACAAGATGAGCATTTGAGGTTAAAAAGTATATAAATTGTAATCTATAACCGATCTTTTCGCTAGATAAGACTCTTCTTCCTCGGCTAGGATTGTTTAGAGCCCTTTGAAACTGCAATTTAAACTGCATTTTGGAAGTTTAAACTCGGGGGCACCATAGAAGTCCACTATGGAGAAAAATCTTGAAATGTTTTCCTCAAAAAACAATTTCTTTACGACTGAAGAAAGAAAGACATGAACATCTTGGATGACAAGGGGGTGAGTAAATTATCCGTAATTTTTGTATCTGAAAGTGAACTTCTCCTTTAACTTTTGCAAAGCAAGCACTTTTACAAAAAAGTACCTACTCAAGGGAATATGCGATTTCAGGCACAGAAGCAAAAGTCTTGAAGACTCTTTTTAATGAATTTAGTTATCTTACACAGTCTTTTTGCAGTATATGTAGCATTGGAATACAACCTAGGGAAACAACTTTAAATTAATGTAGATTAGATTCATAAAAACGATTTACCAGTTTGAGTCCTTGTACTATGTACCATTTTTTTTTTCTATGTTACGTATGTAAATTATGATGGAAATTATGGTGTTTTTGCTGAATTTACTATATATTCCCCTGTACAATTTTGACACTGTCAAACTAACTGAAGACTGTTCATTCACTCAAACATTCATTGTTCCTGACCAACAAAAATACACCTCTAAATATAAACCAGCCTATAATTTGACAGGTGATATTTATAAAAATAAACTGCCCTCTAAAAAGGACAGCTTGTCCAAAAATGAAAATTCTGTCATTTACTCACCCTCAAGTTATTCCAAACCTGTATGACTTACTTTATTCTGTATAATGCAAAAGAAACACTCAATTCTTTTGACTTTAATTGTATGCATATTTTTCATGCCACCATTCAAAATTTCGTCTTCACAATGGTGTTTATGAAATACCACTAAATACAAGAGCACAGAGTAGGTTCTACTAATCTGTAGCTATGTTTCCATCATCCTGTTTTATGCACAAAATGTAAAGTATCGCATTGGAAACGAGTGATGGAAGTGCCAAATTTTGGGGGTGGGGGGGATGCCTTAAAGTTCACTTCCAGAACAAAAATTTACAGATAATTTACTCGCCCCCCTTGTCATCCAAGATGTTCAAGTCTTTCTTTCTTCAGTCGTAAAAAAAATTATGTTTTTAAGGAAAACATTTCAGGAATTCTCCCCATATAGTGGACTTCTATGGTGCGCCAGAGTTTGACCTTCCAAACTGCAATTTAAAAGTAGCTTCAAAGGGCTCTAGATAAGAAGGGTCTTCTCTAGCAAAACAATTGGTTACTTTTCTTAAAAAAAAATTACAATTTATATATTTTTTAACCTCAAATGCTCGTCTTGTCTAGCTCTGTGTGAACTCTAATTTTTTTTTTTTTTTTTTTTAGAAAATAACATCGTTTCGCTAGATAAGATAAGACCCTTCTTCCTCGGCTGGGATTGTTTAGAGCACTTTGAAGCTGCATTTAAACTGCATTTTGGAAGTTCAAACTCGCAGGCACCATAGAAGTCCACTATATGGAGAGAAATACTGAATTTTTTTCCTAAAAAAACAATTTCTTTATGACTGAAGAAAGAAAGACATGAACATCTTGAATGAAAAGGGGGTGAGTACATCATCTGTAAATTTTTGTTCTGGAAGTGAACTTCTCCTTTAAGTCACAAACAAGTTTTTGCGCTCGCTTGACTTGTGCGAAAAAGGATCAATGTGAATAATGGGAGATTCCTCCATGCGCATCAAAAAAAAAGTTATTTTGCACTTTGCACGAAGGAAAGGCATAACTTGACTAACCAGCAGACTGATCTCGCTGCATAGCACATGAAATGTCGTTATGGTCATTCTTAAATGCCTAAGCAAAGTCTGTCAAATTCTGTATAATTGCTTCCCAGAACTGTCCTACACGACTGCGTTACCAAACAGCACACATTCACCTCCAAAGGAAATGACCGCATTTATTGTTTTGTCTGCTCGTTCTGAGACGCAAGTTATTTATTATGTATGAAAATTATTATATTCAGTGGCTTCTCCTACCTTCCTTGGAGATACCAAGTGGCAATTTATCAGGAAGTGACTATTTTGTTCTCTTTTCACGGACCTGGGCAAGCGTAAATCTTATCAATTGGCCAGTTTTCTTCGCAGTGTCTGTCGCATTGATGCATGCAAATGTTTGTGTGCGTTTAAACAGATGCATTAACTGCTGTTAATTCACATGAAAACGTTTATGGAGTCAAATCTTCCCACCAAACATTTAACATCAAATTATGATTAGCCTGCAGCAGTCAACGTAGCTTGGCTAACAGTTTATAAGCGTGGCTTTCCCAATCATCTGGCCCAAGTCGACACCCAAAAACAAGAAGTCACCTAAGCCAAGCTTCCATATTTACCTCCACAGTTCACCACAGGGGTCTAATATCCGTTGCCTCTTGACTATTCCTGGAGTGGCGGCCGAGTGTGATTGATGGTTTATAAAACCTTTTTTACAGTTTTGACATTTCAGTGAAACAAGCAGGGTCTGAACTTTCCATCTGGTGCTACCTGCCTCCTGTCCCCACCCTCCCTCAAAGTCCTCCACTGTCCTTGAGCCCCGGCGTCACGCTTTGATCAGAGCTCTTTAGGGAAAGGGCAGGAACCCACAAGATTAATGCTTTCCCAGGGCATATTACAGCCCGGCGCCAGCTAGCCTAATCACTATCAACAGCTTATTGTTGATGCAGAGTGTGTGCGGAGCTGCTTACCAACACGACTGCCACCAATGTCATATTTGCAGCGCTCCCCGCAGGGCACTTAGCAGCACGGTTCCTCGGTGCATTAATGTTCGCGAGTCTGACGAAAGAAGGATGAAAGCGGAGAGGAAGAGAAGTTCTATCGCTCCACCTCATCGTGAATCGCTCCTCTGTAATTGAAGTAGTGCGATGTGTACATAATGCCCGAAATTATGCGAGTGATGAAACCGTGAAGGTTTTCAGACACATGTACTTTAGATACTCTTCCTAGTAATTAAGTAATTACACTCTTTGTTCTTTGTTTAGAAAGCTAATAACTGATTTACATCGAAATTATAATGATTTACGAGCGACGAAAGACTTAATGCAGATTTTTGAGTGCTGGGACTCATTGTCATTGAGAAATCTATGTTTGGGTGCAAATTCCTGCTTCTCACAATAATGTGTTTCTTTTAATCATAAATATTAACAAATCTAAGATTGACTTTAATTAATGAATGAATTAAGACTGCAGAATGGTTTCAACTGATTTTTGGTTCATCTACTGAATTGCCACCAAAGTCTACGGTTCTATGAAATCCATTTTATTTTTGTTTTTTAATATTTTATTTTTTTCTGGACTCTGTTTTAATGGCTGATCAAAACGTATGCGTAATTAATTGAAATCAAGAAACACACTATTTAACAGCAATTTATTAAAAGTATTTAACATTTTATTAATTTTTTTTTTCCTTTTTTTTTTCTTATTTACTTTTTAGTTTTATTTTTACCAAATTCTGTGTTAATTTTCTGGATTCCATTAATTAAATTAAATTTTCAAAGGCATGTCTAATAAATTGATTTTGTAAAAAAAAAAAATATATATATATATATATATATATATATTACTTCATTATTATTATTATTATTATTATTATTAATTTATTTTATTATTTTTTTTTTTTTTTTACAGAACTATTTTGTAAAAATATTGACATTTTTCTGGTAAATAAATTTTGGTAAATAATTTTTCTAGTAAACGTTCCTTAAAAAATATNGTCTAATAAATTGATTTTGTAAAAAAAAAAATATATATATATATATATATATATATATATATATATTACTTCATTATTATTATTATTATTATTATTATTAATTTATTTTATTATTATTATTTTTTTTTTACAGAACTATTTTGTAAAAATATTGACATTTTTCTGGTAAATAAATTTTGGTAAATAATTTTTCTAGTAAACGTTCCTTAAAAAATATTTTTTAGCTTCAATAATAATTTTAGTATTACTAGTAATTGTATCATTATTTAAATAATTTTTTTGCAGCTTAATATTCATAGACACTAGTCCATATCGTGTTTTGATGTAAGTGTTCTGACTCCCTCTTGAAGCCAACACGGAAGTGACTAAAACTGCAATTCATCGACTGGCCACTAGAGACTGGCTGCAAAAGGGAGTCAATCCCATAGGCTCCCCATGTTAAAATGCCCAACTTTGTTGGCAAATTCAAAATTCTCAACAATTTCCTAACAATTTGTGAAACAGTTGACATACACAACCATGTAAAAGACTGAAGTCTTTTAAGCTTTATTCGCTTGCAGTAAAAACTGTAATATTGTGAAATAACTGCTTTCTATTTGAAGATATTTACAAAGGTAATTTATTCCTATAATGGCAAATCAGATTTTTCAGCAGCCATTACCTCTTCCTTTTCTGTGTCATAATTTGACATAATTTTCATACAAAATAGGAAATCTCTGACTAATTTCAAAGTGGAAATGTTGCTGTTTTAAAAATGAATGGCACTGATTCAAGAGACCCATCAGTGCTGAGTAGCTGTGTTGACAGTTTGGTTGATAACAATGATAACAGGAGTTTATTATTAGGAATCATTTCACAGATGATGCGCACAGGCTGGATAACATTGAGCAGCGAGTAAGAGAGGGCAGAATTATTTCCTGAGTGCGTCTTTGCCTGCGTTCCTCCCCCTGCCCTTGTTTAAGGTTACTGCTGCTAATTTGCACCTGCGCAGGAGTTATAAACCAATTACATGGCTGAGTGCTGTGGGAAGCCAGTAGTTGCTAACCCTTGAGCAAGGGTCAATACCGTGTCTATTTACCAGCTATAGGGGATATCAGACTCAGATATTAGGCTAGTATTGGGAGAGTACACAATTATTTCAACACAAAGTTTTAATTTGAAGTTAGACAAAGCAAAGGATTTCCAAAAGGATTACAAAGGTAAATTAACTTTGTTATTTATTTTTCTCTTAAGACGCTCTGACGCAGCCAACGATTTCATCTCTTACACAGCACATAAGCCATTTCCACCGAGCTTCCTAGCTGGATATTTATTATTAGCAGAAACGATTTCTTGTAGATAAGTGGCATGAGTCTATGATTTACGCTGCTCTGATTTTCTCATAATCCTATTTTCAGATATCAAAAGCAGATCCTGCTAAGTGATGCAATGCCTTGTACCAGCCAGAAATGATCAAAAACAGGACAACTGTTTATCTAGGGTGTATATTGATTTAAATTCTATGAATACACCCTGAAACATCTGCAGTACAAGTGATTCAAGTCAAATGAGGGGATTTGTTTAAAAAAAAAAAAAAAAAAAATTAACGGTTGTGTATATTTCCATAATTTATTTTAAAGAAATTTATACTTTTATTTAGCAAAAACACATTAAATTGAATAAAGGTGGCAAGCAAAGATATTTATAAATGTTAAAATACAAATAAATACAATTGCTATTTTATTTCCACAAAAATATTAGGCAGCTGTTTTCAACATTGATAGTAATAAATATTTCTTATATTAATAAAAATGTCCTGAGCAGCCAAACAGAATAATATAATGATTTCTGATGGTCCATAGGAAGACTGGAGTAATGATGCTGAAAATTAAGCTTTGCCATCACAGGAATAAATTAGGATTTACTACACATTAAAATACAAAGCAGCTATTTGAAATTGCAAAAATATTTCACTGGTTTTACTGTATTTTGATTTAAAAATAATTAAAAACAAGTAATCAGACAATCAATAAATGCAACATTAGTGTATAGTTAGTCCACAAGCATTTTAACACTTAATCCACACTTTAAAATGCATAAACTCCATTGCATTGCATAAAGTATCAAATACACAATGTAAGGCCCTATGAAAATTATATTATTTTTTCAAAAATTCCGCTTTATTCCTTTTTTTTTTCCAAATTCAGTTTTTAATATTTTCCTAATTTTAATATTTCTGGATTCCATTTTGTCTGTTTTTGTTTTTCTAGATTCTGTTTTAATGGTTACTGGTTAAATAATTAAAAAAAAAATTATATATATATATATACATATATATATTTTTTTGTTTTTGTTTTTGTTTTTGTTTTGTTTTTGTTTTTTTTTATCAAATTGCATGTCTAATGAATTGAAATCATGAAACAAACAATTTACCAGCAATTTACTAACAAAAAAAAGTTACAATTTATGGCCCTTTGAAATGGATTCCATTTAAATGGTTTATATATATTTTATGGTTACATTTTTAAGGCCATATGAAATATGTTTTTTTTTTTCTCAAATTCAGTTTTATGATTTACCAAATTCTGTGTTTTCTATTAGGGTTCCATCTCTAATTAATTGATTTGATTTAAAAAAATATATTTATTTTATTTTATTTTATTTTATTTTATTTTATTTTTATTATTTTTCCAGAAATACTGTGTTGTGTATTACATTTATCTGGTAAACAGTCCTTAAAAAATATGTTTTAATAATCATTTTATTATTAGCATTAGTACTATCATTACATTAAGTAATATATTTCTGTCACAGTTTCTTCAAGTTAAACCAAACTTTTTTTTTTGACGGGCTGCTATGAAGATGCTCACCAAGTGACTCTCAGAGCAGTTCTTGAGAGTATACTTATGTGTTCATGAACTCATAAATTGAGGTGGCAGAGGCTGAAAACACAGCGAGCATCATGCGTGCTTTAGTATGTGTTTAGGAAAACAAAACCGTGCATCTGTGCCAGTCATTCACACAGAAACACGCAGAACTTGCTGTATAATATTTACAGATAAAAAACCATATCGCATTTTCAGTTAAGTGTACTGACCTGCTTTTGACTAATTCCATGACATTACGCTAATTCCATGACATTACGCGTTATACAGTAAATTTCATTTTTATGATCTGATTCCACAATTCTATCCATGTTTTCCACATCGTGGAAATCATAGGGCCCAAACAATGCAAGACCTTTTTTCAGAGCTGATTTTTTAGCATTCATTTTAGTAGACATAAATAAACTACATTTTACAACCTGCAAGTGTCCAAATATGTTGTTTTATATACTGGTTTATCATTTAAAATAAGCACCACTTGGTTTGTCTTTATTTTATCTTAATTTGTTATCCTCTCGATTTAAAACGTTGTAACAGCTGCACTTACTCTCCATCCTGGAACGAAATACCAGGTAAGTGTAGAGAACGTCCTGCCAGCGGCCATTAAAAGGAGAAAAACGTATTACTTTTTACTGTCATTTTGTACACATCAACGCTTGAATTATCCCCAGACAGCATTTAATGTCAGATATCCAAGTCAAACTCATAAAACCATGTTCTAACATGACATGTTTTAAAAGTTAAAGGCCCATGTAACAGCTTTCCACAAGGAGCTGCCAAGCCTGAGCAGAGAGCTTTAACCCTTTTCATTCGCCAAAGAGCAACACACCAGAAAGAACAGGAGATCGCGGAACCGCGATAAACAGTTACCGCAAATGCAGCACAAGTGACTGAACATGCTATTTTTGGCAGAGCAAGGGTTTGATGCGAGGCCTACAAGGGCAATGACTGAAAGAAAAGTTAAGCGAGAGAGCGCCCAAGGATGAGAGGCCTGTAGTCAAACCCCCTCCTCCCATACGGTAATCTCCAACTGTGATGGAGTGAATTAAATTTAGATTAGACCTCATGCTTGACCTAGTCACTTTCAAGCCATAAAAAGAGATTGTGGTGACCTGATAAGGAGAGCGAGAGATGGAGAGAGTGAGAGGGCTGATGTGGACAGCAGAGAAAGAGAGAAGAAAGGGTTTTTGGAGAAAGAAAGATGCCTCTCCCAACACAATCACCCCAGAGACGGACCTCCTGCCAGGGCTTTGCACGAAGCCAGGATGTAAGACACACGCTGCAATCATGGCCAAGATGCTAAGGCCTTACAGAGCGAATTCAATCCGTTTTGTATGCATAAACTGTGTATCACCAACTGGTTCTTTCCTCAGCAATCATGTGATATTCCAGCTGCCATATTAAGAATTCATCGAGCCACTGCACTGCATGTTACTGGAGCATGTTACACTTCACTAATTGTGTTGATAACCGCACAAATGACTCGTCAAACTGATCTGGAGTAGATATACAAAACGATGCCAAGTTTCAGATATTGCTTAAGGCTGGGCTCGCTAATAATGCTTCAGATCACTCTTTAACAGAACAGCTTAATTACGGGAGAGCAGGGTGAGTTGAGCCCATTTTTACTTACGGTGTGTTTAAAGTGAGCACACGACACTAATGGGCCCAACTTAAATATTTACATACATTTCAGGATAATAAAGTGCTTTTAAAATATGGCTTTAAAAAAAAGTAGTCTCTCGGCTCAATTTGCCCCCAGTGAGGGGTAAGTTGAGCCACTCAGAGTTAAACTGTGCCATTGATTACGCTGAGGTAAAACTGCACATTTTCACCTCATCGTATATCAAAGAAGGAGAAATTCAATAAAAATCACTTTTAAAATTTATGTGCGAGGCTTGATTAGGCTCCAGCTCCCTGCGACTCTAATAAAGATAAATCGGTTTGGATAATGTGATGGATTGATGGATGGATGACTTTCTAAATTACTTATTTAAAGGGCTCATCGGATGCCCATTTTGCACAAGTTGATATTATTACTTAGGGTCTTAATGAAAAGTCTATAATATACTTTGGTTAAAATTCTCCGTGGTAGTGTAAAACAACACCATTTTTACCTTGTCAAAATGAGCTCTGCAAAAATCAACCCATTCTGATGGATTGCTCCTTTAAATGCAAATGAGCTCTGCTCACCCCGCCCCTTTCTTCTCGCTGTGGAGTGACGAGCCTGTTTACTTTAGCCGCATTTAGCCACAAAACTTGCTAACTAGCACGTTATTATGCAGAGATTTATAAAAAAAAACCTTATACTCACTTCTGCTGTAGGTGAAGATGGATCACGAATGATTTGCGCAAACATAAATGCATTTATGTAGATCAGGAGGCACATTCCCTTGACAAACAAACATAATTCACTGCATCTTCAGTGGCTCAGATGTCAGGAGTAAATGCCGACCACTATGTTCATTATTACATCCAGCAACACAACACCTCAATCGCTCAATCGGAGATATTCTTGTCTAACTTACATCCCTGCTCCACCATCGAAACAATGGAGGTCGGACTGTTACAGCTGATGTCTGAGGTAAGATGATCATGTCAATCAACTATCGTGGGAACGGCCTCTGTTGGTGTTATTTTTACAGATTAAGTAAAAACCACTGTAAAAACAACAACATGTAAAAGTTTAAAGATAAAGACCACAACTTTTAAGGGATTTGATTTTTGAATTATTAAAAAAAATCAGAACAAAAAGATCAAATTTAATAATTTAAATAAATAAATAGAACTGGGATAATAGTACTCAACATCCCACTTATCAATGTTGCAGGAAAATACAATTTCATAAAAACTTCAATGGTCAATTTTAATAAACAAGGCCTATTTAAATTTTTTTAGAACAAAATCAAGTTCAAAACAAAGAACACAACCAAAAATGTTTGTAGAATTACACCAAAATAATACTTTATAATCATAAGAATTGTCTATGCAGGGTCAGAAAACTTTCGCATTTCATCAAAAATATCTTAATTTGTATTTAACTTGCCATCCAAGATGTCTTCAATCGTAAAGAAATTACGTTTTTTGAGAAAAACATTTCAGGATATCTTTCCATATAATGGACTTCTATGGTGCCCCGAATTTGTACTTCCAAAATGCAGTTTAAATGCAGCTTCAAAGGGCTCTAAATGATCCCAGCCAAGGAAGCACTCGATTGGTTATTTTCTACAAAAAAAATGTACAATTTATATATATTTTTTTTTCGTTAATTCTCGTTTTGTCTGGGTCTGCGGGAGACAGTTAGGGTATGTCGAAAAACTCCAATCTCATTTTCTCCTCCAACTTCAAAATCATCCTAACTCGCTGCAGAAGTACCGACCCAGTGTTTACAAAGTGAACATGCAATAAAGGTCAAACACCCTTTACAAAAAAGGTAAAACAGCGATGTAGGACGAAGTTGGAGGAGAAAATGAGATGGGAGTTTTGCGACATACTCTAACTGTCTTGAACCAGAAGAATAGAGACCTAGACAAGACGAGCATTTGAGGTTAAAAACTATGTAAATTGTCTTTTTTTTTTCAGAAAATAACCAATCGTTTCGCTAAGACCTTAGAGCCCTCTGAAGCTGCATTTAAACTGCATTTTGGAAGTTCAAACTCAGGGGCACCATAGAAGTCCATTATACTGAGAGGAATCCTGAAATGTTTTCCTCAAAAAAAACAATTTCTTTACGACTGAAGAAAGAAAGACATGAACATCTTGAATGACAAGGGGGTGAGTACATTATCTGTAATTTTTTGTTATGGAAGTGAACTACTCCTTTAACAATCGACAAGGAAAAGGTCATTTTTGTTTCTATAAATGTTCTCAGTAGCAGGGTGCTAAATTCTTCTAAAGTTTTTTTTATGAAAAATTATGCGTCAGACAGCTTGAAACAGACCTTGTGTTTGACGTGCTGCCCTTAATTTAAGGACATATTCAGATGTATTACACCAGGTGCTGTGACCCTGAACCCAACCTGCATAGCATTTAAAAAGAAGGGGAGGTGATGCATAATGTGCGTAAAAAGCCAGTGGGTTAGATAAGCAGTCGTTTTCAGGAGAGGAAAATGGTTACAAATAAAACGGAATAAAAAAAATAAAAAGCCGACACAATGCCAAAAGGAGTTTGTATCTGACCTCTTTAGCAAGCTCTTAAAGCACAACAAATAGCATTGTCACATATTTAGGTGTGAAACCCTGAATGCTAAAGTAGGCCATGCACAGGTGTTAGGGGAAGATAAGCCCTGTCCTTTCCCTGCATTTTAAGGGATCCTGCTCAAAATATGAGAGGAGACACATTTCCCCACGCAGAGACCGTCAATCATCTCGGTTCCCCCGTGCAGACGGAAAGTTTGCGTGGGGTTGACGATTCAAAGCTGCTATTGCTCAAGACTTAAATAAAGAATAAAGACACCTGACAGCCGGCAGATACCAGTCAGAGGTCACTTGCGATTCCTCAAGGACCTGCCATTTTTACTCCTGCATCTTTAAAGAGTGTGATTTTTACACGGCTCACTGGAATACTCGATTCTGGCCAATCGCAACATTCAGCGGACACAGTTCACAGTCCTCCATATTAACATGTATCCGGGTAACCGGCACCACTTTCACGCCGCTGGCATTCCTGTTAAAGCTTTAGTATGCAGTTTCTCTAGTATCACCTAGCCCAGGGCTAGGCAAATTCGATCCTAGAGAGCACCGCTGTCCTGTAGAGTTTAGCTCCAACCCTGAGAAAAAAAAAAAAAAAAAAAAACTCACCTGCCTATACAGTAATGCTGAAGACACTGACAGCTCTCTAGGCCCGAACTTGCATGTTTTCAAACAACCTTTGCATGTCAAATCTTCACAGGTCTATTAACGTGAAGGCACGTCTCAACAAGAAAAAGTAGACATATTTTAGCAAGTCTTCAAATTTTGGCTATCACTGCCTTAGGACAAAATGCAATGACTGTACGAGCACAACTAGCAAGAAACCATTGTTAATTTATTTTTCCATTGCATATACAAATATTCCAGATTGATGCAGAAAATTTAATTGAGAAGAAAATGAAATTCAAATAAGTGAATATGACATAACGATTCACTTCAATGACCACGGAATTGGTAAAGATAAAGCATATCTTACAATATTAATGGGAAAATTTCACATCCATAAAATGAAATAATCTCATTCCAAACCAAATATTTCTCACTCAAAAAATTACTTCAAGCTGTAATGTTTTACATAAATTGCAAAAGTAAAAGACGATTAGAACATATAACTTAGTAAGTGTTATATTGTTGAATATAGTGCAAGGCACCTTTTTTCTCTTGTATAATATTTTTACAGCATATAATTTTGGGTGTAATATTTCTCATTGTATTATTCTTGTATATGGCATTATTAATAATATTACTAATAATAATACTCTTGCACCTGGCCCTGCCTCTCATTTATCGACTGCATTTCAACTCAAATAATGTCAATGTGCTTATATATTTATTTGGTGTATAGTAAACAGCTGTTGTTACTGCTGTTATTAATATTATTGTTGTTGTTGTTGTTATGATTATTATTATTACTACTCACCAAATTATTATTATTATTATTATTATTAATTATTTGGTGAATAATAATAATGCATGATTATTATTATTATTATTATTATTATTATTATTATTATTATTATTAATGCCATATACAAGAATAATACATGAAAAATATTACACTCAAAAATTATGTACTGTCAAAATATTATACAACAGAAAAAGGTGCCTTGTACTATATTCAACAATACTACACTTACTACGTTATATGCTCTAATCACCTTTTACTTTTACATTTATGTAAAACATTACAGCTTGAAGTAATTTTTAGACTGAGAAAAATTTGGTTTGGAGTGAGATTATTTCATTTTATGGATGTGAAATTTCCCCATTAGTATTTATTTGAATTTAATTTTCTTCTCAGCTGAATTCGGTGAGTAAATAAAACCAATAATAATAATAACAAATAATAATAATAATAATAATAATAATAATAATAATAAAATAATAATACAAATAATAATAATAATAATAATACAAACATTAATAATAATAATATTAATAATAATAATAATAATAATAATTATTATTATTATTATTATTATTATTATTATTATTATTAGGTGAGTAGCTAAGACCCCAGTGCAGGGTTGCCAGGTTCACAACAAACCCCTTAACAATTGATACTCAAAATTAGCCCAAAACTAGCCCAACTGCATTTTGAGGGGGATCCCATAGTAAAAAATTGCGTTCTTTTGGCAAGGTTCTCCTGATAAAATTTGCAATTCAAGTGAAAAATATCACCATATCAGGGTCGCTTCGACTCGCAGACATAAAAAAAAAAAAAAAAAAACTTGCAGCAACAGTGTTAAAGTAGCCCAATTCCACTGAAAAAAAAAACGCAGACTTGGCAACACTGCCCCAGTGACCAGTATTGGCCTACAAATTGTTCTCTGTTGAGTTATTTAAAATCTGTGTAAAGCAATTTTAAATGTGTGTTCTGAGTTTGTCACACCACTGGAAAAATGTGTTATTAACCACCCAGCCAACATCTGAATGTTAGAAAAAAGGCAAGTAAATACAATAAGTTATGAAAATCTTTAAAAAATAAGCAGTGTTCTCTGTTCTCAGACATTGAAGCCACACCCACTCACAGGGAATTTGCCGCCTCTCTCAACTGTCAAACACCACTACAACCTGAAAGGATGACTGAGCTGTTTTGTAAATTATCGCAACCAGGTAAATTGCATTTATGTGATGACGGCATAGCTAGCTAGCACTGTAGTAACTGTTGGCTGTAGTAACGGTAATGATAGTGACTCGCGATTGAACGGGCAAACCACTGATGCTAATGCACTCTAGTTATTATAGTGTTAGGAGAGGCCCATGCTCAGCGGCTCCAGTGCACCACTGAGACATAATTTCAGGCCTGCCCAAAAAAAATCTGGGAACTTCTAACTTCATGATTCAATAGACTTACTGAATAATTTAGAGTCTTTGTAACATGTTTTCAGCAATACATCTCTAACATTTAAAATGTTTAAAAAACAATTCTCTGAATTGCCTTTGCACAGACTTTATATTCTGGGTGTGAATGACAACTAGATGATACAAACAGCACATTTTCAATGGCCAATTGTTGCACATTATAATGAGGGCATGCATAAAACTTGTGAAGCAGTCACAAATAATTGATGTTTTTATTTCATGGTATATGAACTAGACTTTTTGGTCTGTCAGTTCAATGCACACATCCAAAGGCATCATTCACCACTGCTCTGTAGCTCTAAGAATAGAGAGCATTGACAAACTGGCCGCTGTTTCAGGGACTATCTACAAATTCCACAGCTGGAATGTGAAAATGGTGCTGAAAATCAATGTCATCTTTAATTATGGGCTGATGTCTGTTCTCTGTGCCAGATAATACAATCAGCTTCCTTTTACTGAAACGTACAAGACGCACAAAGACAATAAGAGCTGACAGCTCACGAAGCATCACATGACAGTAAACCGTTGAGTTCAATAAGTTACTTTAAATAAAACATGCAAGCAGGAGCTGAACAATTTAGCATGGGCTGGTTGTCTTCAATATCTACATGACATCTATGTCAAGTTAAGTGATCAATTATTGAGCAAGAAAAGAGCTTGTGGAGGAATAGGACATTTGGTTGGATATTAAAACTGTTAAGAAAATTAAAACAGCTGTAGCCAAAGGCCTCTTTTATTCTTGAGCAAGAATATTCCAAGCTAATAAATATAAAATTGTTGAAGATATTTTGTAAAGCAGACAAATAGTAATATGTACAGCAGGGTTTGTATATACCTTACTAAAACTAAATCTGAAACAATTAAAAATTTACAAAAAAAAAAAAAAAAACTATAACATGATCAAAAACCAAAATTACTTAAACTCGAACTAAAATTAAAATACAAAAATTATTAAAATTAATTCAAAATATTAATACACATTTTAATAGCATGTTAATGCTATTAAAAAAAAAACAAGATGGAGACAACACACTGAGAAGATGGAAGTTTCATTCTGTTTTCAAAACAAAAATTGCAATACAGCATGGGCAAACACACAATGCCCTAAAACACTGTCTGTGGATGCAGCTCATAGGTTTTTGCACTCGCTGACAAATTCAGTTCAAATTTTTGCCTGTTGAGTTACACATGACATATTTTTCCCAATGTCCTTCAAGACTAGAGTGTAAAAACGCGTTTCAGAGAGGGGGTGAGAACAGAGAGACTGGAAAATTGAGTGAGATGACCCATATTTCCATTAAACAGGCTGATATGAGAAAAGACTGTGGCTATAATGGTCACCTTCATTTATTTGTGCCAAGGCCAGAACCTTCCTCACTCCATCGAAGTATTAGCTACATATCATCTTTGAAGACCACAAAAGGACAATTTTTTTTTTTTTTTATTATTCATAGATATTTTTAATATCCATATAAGATTATTTGATAAAGCAATTATATCCGTTTTTATATTATAAAACAGACTCAAACTTGGTTTTATTATGTATATTAGATCACATGCATGCTCTTAGAAAATGCTTTCTTATGTAGGGCTCTATGATTGCCATAATCTGGAAAATGTAGATGGAATCATGGACTCCAGACATGAAAATGGAATTTACTGTATAACACGGATTGTCTGGGAATTTGCCAAATTTTGGATGAATAAATTAAAAGTAGGTCAGTAAACTTAAATCAAAATATGATATGGACTAGTGTCCATAAATATGATTCCTGCATGTTCTGTGTGTCTCTGTGTGAATGAATGGTGAAGACGAGCGGTTTCGTTTACTACACACATACTGAAGCGCGCGTGACGCTCGTGGTGCTTTCAGCCACTGATGCCTCAATATATGAGTACATGAACACATAAACACAATCTCTAGAACTGCTCTGAGAGTCACTTCATGAGCATTTTACCATTTCTTTCGAGAAAAACTGTCAAAATAAAAGTTTGGTTTATATTGAAGAAACTGTTACAGAAATATATTACTTAATGTATTGATAGTATAACTACTAATTATAAAACGTTTTTTAAACAAAATATATACACGTCATTTTTTAAGGAATATTTACCAGAAAAAAATAAATAAATAAAAACAATTAATTAGAAATGTTTAAGTTTAATGAAACCATTAAACAGATAATTAATGAAATTACATTTCATATATTAATTATTAATTTCTATTAATTTAATTGAATGAAACCATTAACAGATAATTAATTGAAAACACAG
Organism: Labeo calbasu; assembly: GCA_019740295.1. Taxonomy (NCBI): domain Eukaryota; kingdom Metazoa; phylum Chordata; class Actinopteri; order Cypriniformes; family Cyprinidae; genus Labeo; species Labeo calbasu. The sequence goes on from JAHKKF010526231.1 coordinate 21,488, forward strand.
AATTAGGTTTTAAAAATAAATAAATAAACTGTTGAGAAAAAATATACAACGCATTTCATAGGGCCTTAAAATATAACCTTTGTTAAACTTTTAATAAATTGCTATTGAATTATGTCATGATTTCGATTAATGAGATTTTTTATATATATATATTTTTTATTTATCCTATAAAACAGAGTCCAGAAAAATTAAAGTGGGAAAAAATGGAATTTGGAAAATAACAAAACGGAACTTGCGATAAAATAAAACAGAAAAAAAAATAAATCTGACATTATTTATGCCTATTATATAAAAGCCTTAAATCAAATTGTTTGGACTATTAATACTAAATGGCTGGGGACAGTCACTTCTGATAATGTCAGACTGTGAACAAGGATATGATTAACACAAAGGTAAAGCCCCAGAAGAATTAGTGAACATTTAAAGTCTTTTCTACCAGCATTAATATAGGTTGGTCATGTTTGTTCTCTGCTTTACGGAATATTTCTTATTTTGTCAAGACATTCAGTAAAAAATCTGGGTCTATTAGTGGTGTGAACTTCACAGCTTATAAAATGAATTTAATGAATTTATGATTTTAAATCATATATGACATTAAATCTTTTACAAAAATAAGAGGGATCATACATGTGTTTTATTGTTTATTTAGTACTGACATGAATAAGATATTTCACAAAAAAAGATGTTTACATATAGTCCACTAGAGAAAATAATAGTTGAATTTTTAAAAATGAACCCTTTCAAAAGTTTACATCCCCTTGATTCTTAATACTGTTGTTACCTGAATGATCCACAGCTGTTTTTTTTTTGTTTAGTGATAGTTGTTCATAAGTCCCTTGTTTGCCCTGAACAGTTAAACAATCCTTCAGGAAATCCTTCAGGTCCCACAAATTCTTTGGTTTTCCAGCATTTTTGTGTATTTGAAACATCCAACAATGACTGTATGATTTTGATATCCGTCTTTTCACACTGAGGACAACTGAGGGACTAATATGCAACTATTACAGAAGTTTCAAACGCTCACTGATGCTTCAGAAGGAAAAACGATGCATTAAGGAGTGAAAACTTTTTGAATATAAAGATCAGGGTAAATTTAACTTATTTTGTCTTCTGGGAAACATCTTCTGTAGCTTCTGAAGGGCAGCACTAAATAAAAACAAAATAATAAAAATGTACACATCTCCATTCTGTTTAAAAGTTTTCAATCCCTGGCTCTTAACGCAATGTTTTTTACTTCTGGTGCATCAGCGTTTGAACCTTCTGTAATAGTTGCATATGAGTTGTCCTCAGTGTGAAAAGATGGATCTCAAAATCATACAGTGATTGTTGGAAAGGGTTAAAATACACAGAAATGCACTGAAGAACCTGAAGGATTTTTCTGAAGAACAGTGGACAGTTAACTGTTCAGGACAAACAAATCACTAAACAAAAAAACACAGCGTAACAACATAGTATTAAAGGGGTCATCGGATGCCCATTTTCCACAAGTTGATATGATTCTTTAGGGTCTTAATGAAAAGTCTATAATATACTTTGGTTAAAAATTC
>JAHKKF010526232.1:8454-34583 GCA_019740295.1 Labeo calbasu
TCGATTTGAAAAAGGGGATATTATTTTTACAGATTAATTAAAAACCACTGCATGGATTTTTATTATTATAGGGTAGATTTGTACATACACTGCCAACATACATTAATGTTCAAACAACATGAAAAAGTGAACTTAGCATCTGATGACCCCTTTAAAGTTAAATGACTAATACAATCAATTTAAAATCACTTTTGCAATCTCCAAACATGATTCTTGTTTTCAACTTACTCTACACTACGGCACCCTACGGTTAGAATGACTGAACCTCATAACAAACTGTGGCAAAGGCCACAGACATTCAGTTGAAATAAATGAATTAAACAGCTGAATCCCTTAATAAAGTGCCCTTCCACAACGCTGATAGTGAAAGGTATGTGCAATGGTCTGTGCAATGGTCACTTGAAGAATTTTGCCATTTACAGTAATGAGATCCCAGGTTGCATATCCTCAAAATCTATTCTGAAACCTTAGTTAATTTACTGAAGATCTTACCTGGCATTTAAACCCATCAAGCACCCAAGGACAATCAACAGGAAATAGTACACAAGTTTAAATACATTTGAATGTTTTCAAATGTACTTACCCTTCATACTGCTTGCTATAAGTGTTCTGCCCTTCAGAGTGAGCAGCATATAGTAATATGCATTTTCGAATACATTTCGGCCTTCGTCTGTGTGTGTCAGCTCTGTACTTGGCAACCTCCAGCACGTCCCGTTTCAACGGACGGAGGCCATATTCGCTAATCGCCCAATAAAGATTAATCTCCCTCCCTCACCTCTCTCCTGTAATGTTGTCACAGCTATTGAGCTAAAATTTTAATAGGTTTTTTAGCATACCTCCATATTCCTTTCAGCGTGGGTCACTAATGACCAGCTGTGAGTGCAGAGCGCTGACCCCCCTGAGCAGACTGGGCTGCCTGGCCTCATTCTCAATATGCCGGCCCTCCAATTATCCTTAGCATGCCCCCCGGCGCAGGCCAGCGGCCCCTCCACTGCCACTGCCAGCCAACCACACTGCCACATGCTGCAGCAGAAAAATCTGCATCTGATAAGAATGTGTGTTCATTTTACTTCACATGCTGTGTGTTTGCAGCCACCCTGCCTGTGTGGAACAATGCACAGCTGTGGACGCTATAACATATAGCTGTTACCTCCATCATTACATATTGAACATTTATGGTCTGCCTTGTATATGTCACCATGTGCATGCATAATAAATTCAAACGCTATGTAAAAACAAAAGTGGAGTTAATCACACTCACAATATGATATATTTCTGCTTTGTGAAAGACACAACTGTATATTCATCAACTAAAGAATTTTTGGTATGGTCAACGCTATCTCACAACCAATTTGTACATCACATATGAGGCGTACTAATTAGTGGAACTTTACTTGTACAATTTTGTACGAATTATGTGAGGGGTTGGTTTAGAGGTGGTCCTGCACACAAATTCCCATTAATTTGCCAACTTGTAAAATGTGTGCTAATTTTCAGAAATCAAACAAATTTGTATGACCTTACTTGAACTAATTTGAATGATTTAGCCAATGTAAATGTAAAATAATTTCAAATAAAGCATTGTCCGCTTTGTCTGCAAAAATTATGTCACAGTATTCTTTATCGCTTGGTCAGTAACAAAATATATTAAGTGATTAAAATTAAAATACTGACATTTATTTATTCAGGTAACACTTTACAATAAGGTTCATTAGTTAACATTAGTTGACTACATTAGTTAACATGAACTAAGAATAAATAATACTTCTACAGCTAATACATACTAATGCATTATTAAAATCACAAGTTGAGTTTGATAACATTAGTTAATGCTCTGTCAGTTAACATGAACAAACAATGAACTGTATTTTTATCAACTAACATTAACAAAGATGAATAAATAGTGTAATGTATTGTTCATTGTTCGTTCATGTTAGTCAATACTGTAACTAATGTTAACAAATGACACCTTATTGTATTGTTACCTTTATTTATTAACTGTAATGTATTTTGCAATGAAAAAACAACTTTGTCCAAAAATTAATATTTAAATTCCTGCAGTTCAATAAATGAATCACATGCTGATTCAGTAATTAAGTGAAGGATTCATTAGAATGATTAAAACAGGTAATGCATGAGTTTGTGTGCTGAATGGTATACATATATACATGACTATATTTAATCTAGATATTACTATATTGTTATCCTAAATATTACTAAATAATTCCTGAGAAATTATGTTGTCATAAACCAATTATGTTATCATAATACAGATTCAAGTTTCACAAACCTTAAGTACACTAAACTTGCTTCATTTTGAAATGGACATCACTAATGATTACCTGCAGTGAAACTGAATCTGTTCAGTAAAGGATTCATTGTTACACCTTTAGAAAGTATAGTGCATTAAAGTACATGACGAACAAACCTTCAAGTATTATAATGCATTTTACTTTTTTTTTTTTTAAATCTCATTACATTCAGCGTAAGCTGCTTCATCACAACTCAGGTAAACTATTTTTTCTTTTGTTGTGGTGCAGGTGTTCTGAAGATATATAGGAATATAGGCCTACAGTTCTGCATGTGGATATCTAGTTGCTACACTTGTATCAGTGCTGGTACCTTGTAAACACAACTTTGTTTTAGCTAACTGATAAAAACCCCTGTGTTGCTTTACATAAACTGTAGTTGCTTTGAGTCAGCTAGATTAGAATTTACAAGCGCAAAACAGTCACAGACTTTGCAGTTTTGTGTGCAATATGCATCAGATAATCGGTGAACAGACTGTGGGCGGTCGGTCGGTCTGTCTGAGGCTGAGACTATGGTCACCCTGGTCATAATTACAGCTCAGCGCCTGTTCCTGCTCCCTCTATCTGCACTGGTCTTATTCTCAGTCATTGCACCTGACAATCTTCCTTTTTGTCATCTTCTCTTTGAACCTCAGAGGAGCACGAGCTCATGGCAGGCAGCAGGGAATTTGTCCAGCTTTGACATGGCAAATGCATTTCTTAGCCCTCCTTTGAGTACACCCTTATCAATATGAATGCTAAGCTGTGACTGCTCTGAACCTCTGCTCTTTAGAAATGGGCCCGCACTGGTGCTGCCAGATGCAAATTTGACCAAAACAGGCACCTGATAATACTACTGACATTTGGGGCTTGTAGACGCACCGCCTATATGAAGGACAAAGGTATGAATGTGTGCACTAGCAGACATATTCATATAGGGCACATAAAACCCTATACCCAGAATACAACGTGCAGCACAGATCTATGTAGCACACATGAGTCCATACTTCAAGCCTACCTGCTGTCAGGAGTATTCAGGGATACAGTCTATTATTCTGCTGTATGCAGGCCTGAGGTGAGCCAGTCTTTCTATTTTGACCTTATACTGTAGCATACACATGCACAAACTGAATAAAAAGTAATATAGCTGGGTTTTCCAAATTCTGCCCTTAAAGTCATCTTGCTGTATGTTTCTTAAATAAAAAAAATGCTAATAATGAAGTACGTAAGTGCACTGTTCTAGAAGAGGAGCTTTTGGACTGCGCAAGATCTAGGAACTACAGTAGCTAGCAGGTTGATTTCTAGAGAACCAATTTGTCCCTTGGGTCGTTTTACTGGTTGCATTCGTACCAGCAGCAGGAACTCTGAAGCGGCCAACTTTATTTGCAGTATTTACAAATGTCAAAAAAATGCTGGGTAGCCGGTGTTTCATATGCCAATCATCGTACACTTAACGTCACTGATAGTTCCTATAGAACCAGGACTTTGGTGCAGGCTCGCAAATCATTTGATTAAGATCGGGACTTCGGAGTGCGTATTGCAAATCATTTAAATCAGATCAGGACTTCGGAGCGCGAATCTTGAATCATTTAATTCAGATCAGGACTTTGGAGTGCGTACTGTGAATCATGTGATTCAGATTGGGACTTTGGAGCATGTATCATGAATCATTTGATTCAGATCAGGACTTTGGTGCGGGTTCGCGAATCATTTGATTCAAATCAGGACTTCAGAGTGCCTATCATGAATCATTTGATTCAGATCAGGACTTTGGTGCGGGTTCACGAATCATTTGATTCAAATCAGGACTTCAGAGTGCCTATCATGAATCATTTGATTCAGATCGGGACTTCGGAGTGCGTACTGTGAATTTTATTTATTTATTTATTTATTTATTTGGATCCCCATTAGCCACTACCAAAGTAGTGGCTATTCTTCCTGGGGTCCATCATACACACAACAAAATTACATTAATCCATAACAACCAAAACCACTACAAAAACATAAAAACCCAGAATGCATACATAGCATAAAAATCGACAATCCACTCAGTACTGTGCCATTAAATATTTCTTCAACACTTTTTTAAACCTCATTTTACTTATTGAAACACATGTAATGAGTCTGAATCATTTGATTCAGATTGGGACTTTGGAGCATGTATCATGAATCATTTGATTCAGATCAGGACTTTGGTGCGGGTTTGCAAATCATTTGATTCAAATCAGGACTTCAGAGTGCCTATCATGAATCACTTGATTCAGATCGGGACTTTGGTGAGGGTTCGCAAATCATTTGATTCAGACTGGGATTTCAGAGCGTGAATCTCGAATCGTTTGATTCTGATCGGGACTTCAGAGCGCATATTACAAATCATTTGATTCAGATCGAGACTTCGGTGAGGGTTCTCAAAAAATTTGATTCAGATCTGGATTTTGGAGTGCGTATCGTGAATCGTTTGATTCCGATTGGGGCTCGTATTGTAAATCATTTAATTCAGATCCTGGCGTGTAGATCGTGAATCATTTGATTCCGATTGGGGCTCGTATTGTGAATCATTTAATTCAGATCCTGGCGTGTAGATCGTGAATCATTTGATTCAGATTGGGTTTTCTTTGCAGGTTCGTGAATCATTTGATTTAGATCGGGACATTGCATCGCAAATTGTTTGATTCAGATCGGGACTTTGGGGCTCGTATCACGAATAATTTAATTAAGATCCAGACGTCGGTTCGTAGGTCGCAAATCAGTTGATTCAGATCGGGACTTTGGATCGCAAATCGTTTGATTCAGATCAGGATTTCGGGGCTCATATCGTAAATCATTTAATTCAGATCTAGACTTCGGCACACAGATCGTGAATCATTTGATTCAGATCGGGACTTTGGTGCAGGTTTGTGAATCATTTGATTCAGATTAGGACTTTGTAGTGCGCATCGCGAATCATTTGATTCAGATTAGGACTTCGGAGCGCATATTGCGAACTGTTTGATTCAGATCGGGACTTCACTGTGGGTTTGTGAATAATACGATTCAGATCGGGACTTTGGAGTGTGTATTGTAAATCATTTGATCATTGTTAAATCAGATAATATAAAATGATTAACAGTAGCCTACTGAACTGAGGTCAAATTTGCACTAATATCTCAAGGTGTTTCTGTACAAAATGAAAATAATATATACATATAAAATAATATCTATATAAAGCTATTTCACCTCTTTCAGTGTGGTAGTAGTTTTAGACGCTTATAGTCCAGTCTGGAATGACCATCCATGGCTGTACAGGGTTAATTGTGTCAGGGATTAAAGCGTCCTTGTAAAATACATTAAGCGAAAGGCTGAAGTTGAAGTCAATGCTGTAATATTAGTTATTAAAATGAAAAATGGGAATTATAAATGGGGTAGGTGAAGAGAAGTATTGCTAGCCTAGTGCAAAAAATATCAGAAGTGAGTGAGAAGGAATTAACATTATAAGAAAGTCTCTAGAGAAGAGTATATGTGGAACATTATAATGAGCTATAGACTTGCACAACTTCATACCGCATATTGCCGTCTAAATGAGCATATAATACATGTATCAGTTTCTTATACAGGGACTCCCGGTCCAGTTTGACCAGCCACGTGCTGCAGTTTGTAATTAGCGCAGCCGCTTCATTTCAGAGAAAGAGAGAGCAACTAGGGAACCATGAAAAGAAAGTGACTGAACAATAGTGAAAGAAATCAAGAAAAAAAATACAGAGAGACAGACATAATCTCAGCAATCTGACACTGACCCTTTTCATTAAAGGCTGATTAAAACTTTTAAAAATGCTGTTTGCCCCTAGAAGACGATAACCTCTACAACACGAGACATTAAAGAATAATAACTATCTATAAAAAGGGACAAAGAAATCCTTGCCTGAGCTAGAAAAACCCAATTGGAACATTTTAGAAAATTAATGAAATTTTAGATCAAATGAATAATAAATTAGGAGAAAATGAATTATAAATGAGAAAAAAGTGCTCTTACTATCAAACAGTACTAAAGGAACATGTAATCCTCAACAAGCTTGAAGAAACAGGGTCAGGTTCAAGCTGGCGTATTGGTGTGCAAAAAACAAAGGTTTCGGCTCTACTTTGCTTTGAAGATAATTGAAACAACTGTGCTTGAAAGGACTCCAGCCTGACTATGTACTACACAGGCCAGTTTTACTTGTTTTTATTTTCACCAACAACAATGGGATTTGTGTGGTTCTGCTCTTTTCACCAAAAAATAATAGTAAAAAAACACATCAAATGCATACTTGCGCTCACATTCCTTGGTACTTAATGAAGTTCTTAAAAGCTCCATTAAAAATGAAACTCAAGAAAATATGCAAAACGTTTCATGTTGCTGAAAGTTGGCCCATTAAAAGTTGGGTCTTCTTGAAAGGAGCCATGAAATGAACTTCATCTTTGTTCATCTTTGTTGCACAACATCAATCCGACACTTAAAATGACCAAAATAATGAATAATCATACAATTATCTTTATCAATCATGAACATGTTCCTGTACCAAAGGCTGCATTATTGTTGTTGAATATTAATTCTAATTTCAATTATTAATATTTTAATTATACAAATGAATTAAACATGAGAGGAGTAAGCAGAAATACTGGAAGATGCTCAACTCTGTATTGGATAGAATCACCAAGTTCAGGCAGTAGGAGAGATGCAAAGCTTCCTGAAGTTCTCATCGCTGCAATAAAAGTGATAATGACCTCTGAGTGAGTCTTCAAATTGCATTACTGTTGTGAGGTGCAATGATACACAGATCAATCTCCGTTATCATAACGGCAATATTTAGTACTCTGAGATATTGCCTGTCTGTTATCTGCTCTTGCCTGAGGAACAAAGAGTTTTATTGAGCCCAATAAACATGATTCTTTCAGGGTGGGGTGACTGCTAGCTGGTGGTCTTATTGGAGGGTGTTAAATGGCTCATTGGCACAAGGTTGTGGACGTGTGAAATGACAGTTCAGGGTGAAAGGCCATCAGTCAGTGTAAACAAATCACACGCTAATCAGCGGCTACTCACCGAGTGGATGGAGGTGGATTTTTAGTGGAGCCCTGCCGAGCCAATGTGTTGTGCAAAGTGCACCTGACACAATGGTGTGGATGTTTAACTTTACTGCCTGTGCAATACAAAGCCATTTACTCAGTCATGTCCCATGTGGGATGTAGCAGTCTTTAAGATTATGAAATAAAGTCTTGAATTTTATGATTGAGGTCTGCAAATGTTTATTCAATTTATAGCTGCAAACAGTATTAAAGGGATAGTTCACCTAAAAATTAAAAATTCTGTCATTAATTGCTTGCTTAATTACCCTTCGTTCATTTTCAGAACACAATTTAAGATATTTTTGATTAAATCAAAGAGCTTTTTGACCCTGCATATAGACAGCAACGCAACTACCACATTCAAGGCCCAGAAAGGTAGTAAGTACTTTTTGTTGTACTTTTTGTGCACAAAGAAAAAACAAAAGTAACGACTTTATTTGACAGTTTCTTCTCTTCTGTGCCAGTCTTCGACATGCATTGATGCACACTGTACATAAAACAATCTTCATAAACATGTCTGAAGAGAGGATGACTTGCAATTTTGTGCCCAGCTTTACTTATTTTAACCAGAATATACAGACAATGAACTAAGAGAGATGGATGTTCTACATCAGAACACCATAGATTAAAAATCTCTAAAATGAATTTTCATTTTAGGGTGAACTATCCCTTTAAACCTGTCAGTAACAAGTACTCTCAGAGTACTCTCAGCATCATAAGTATAATTTATTGCAATAATTTAAAAGAAAATTAGGGCTGGGCGATAAATCGATAATGATAATTATCGCGGGATATATATATATACTCGATAAACGATAACAAGAGTTCGATAAATGTTCGATATAATGTTTATGCGGCAAAGGCGGAACAAAAGAGCGCTAGTCATTTGAAGCGCGCCACTCGGACCGTTTAACCGCTCGGATCAAAGTTCAAATGCCGGCACGGCGCGAACTTACATGAGCAGATTCGTTCAACTCTGATGAGTCTTGGTCACTAAACAGCGCTGTGAGATCCAGTGTGAAGCGCTTAAATTCAGTGAAGAACACAAATGACTCGGTTTAAAGTCACTTGGATGACTTGTCATGCGCTGACAAACAGGAGAAAAACCGTGGGCAACTATACAGTCAGAAGGCTTTTTAATGTACAAATCGCCATCATCTACTGTAGTAGCAGTAACTGCACAGTGTATTGTGTCAGAAATGTGAGTATATTTGTGTCGAATTTTATTATATTGTTAATGTAGACATGTATTAAATGTATTGAAGGGGGAGTAATGGAATATAATTACAGTAATTTTTGTGATTAAGCTATAGTGTTTATGCATTTATACTACGTGTATTTAGGTTAGTTTTTCCATACAAATACATAAAAACCATATTACATTTTTGCCATGGTACTGAGGTGCTATATTTATGGTTTTAACTGGTATTATCATGATCTATTGATGATATAGTATGGAAGAGCAATGGTTAATTTAAAAAACAAAAACTCAAACAGTCAGAATAATTAAATTTCACCATATAAAAATGAGGTTGCTACAATTTTTACAGATATTACTGATTTTGATAATAAACATAAATCTGCATCCTAACTCAAGCTACAAAAAAAAAAAAAAAAAGGTTTTATTATTAATATGATAAGGCAACACAAACCTGTTTGCAGAACTAAGAAATTAAGAACTAAGAAATTATTTTTTCTATTTAGATATTTATTTTTGTTAAGGAAAAATGACTGGAAAAAGTGTAAAGAATTAAAAAAAACATGAAGTGTTTGTCATGTTCTAACCATAATGAAGTTTAAAACCACAATTAACCATCTGGTTTTTACAACTTTCACACTGTAGCAAAAATCTGCATTTAAACTTGAAAGAAATAAAAATTTGACATTTATTGTTTATTGACAGTAATTATCGATTTATCGAGTGATATGAAAAAAATATATATATTGTGATCATTTTTTGGCCATGTCGCACAGCTCTGCAATGCACTATGAAAATCAAGAAAGGTTTTTTTTTTGTTAATAGTCCATAATGTTGGGAATTGGCTTACTTTCTTCTGTGGAATATACCAAAGACTTTCATTGAAAGGACAGGAAAAAAATATATAATAATGTACATATATGTATTCATGTATAAAACATTCAACTTTTTTTTTTTTTTTTTTAATTTTGCACTTTATTATCAACTAAAATGTTATTTCACCCACTAAAATTAGTTTTTATTTGAGTAAAATGGAATTGAATTTAGTGTAAAGTGTAAAGAATATGAAAAAATTATAATAATAACAACAACAAGAAAAAATATATAATACTGGTAAAAAAAAAAAAAAATACTTGATGGAATACAAACACCTTTAGAATGTTTCGACTGTCCCCTGAAGTGCATTACACAGACACCAAATAATGTGGAAAATGCTAAAAAGCGAAAGACAGTTGATAAGAGAAATCTGACTGGCAGACTGCAGGCCGGTGCTGTCGAGTCTGGCAGATAATGAATAAATTGTCGGAGTGCCTGAGATGCCTTCCAATAAGACCTTCAGCACAGGTTGTGATTTCTGCTATGTGTGGAGTCAACCACCAGCTCTCTGAATGAGATCATGTACTGCGTTCCTGAAGTGAACAATTATAATTGTATCCGACTCTACGGCTGAAAGCTGGGATGAACCGGTTCCTCTCGCAAGTCTGTTCCTCTGTGGATACACGGATAGTGAGTTTGCCTTATGTTAGCAGTTAGCGTTATACAGTTTAGCACACACCTCTCACTCACTTGGCCGTGGAGCAGCCAGACCCGTCCGTGGGCTTCGGGGGGAAACTCGCAGCGCTATAGGACTGTTAAAAGTAGATAATTGGAAACAGGAGGAAGTCGTCCTTACAATAGGCATCTACCGACGCGCAGCTTGTTACCAAAAGTGCTTTAATAATTAATGTAGTTCCCTTCCCTGTTCGACACTCTGTCTTTGATATAAGGTTACTGCGCTTGGGGTCCTGCTGAAGGACTAGGCTAAGCAGTCAAACCTTTTCAAGTCCTTCTTCTCTCTCTCTTGCCCAAACACGCACCCTGCCCAGCGTCTTTTCAGGAGCGAGGGCAATCAAGCACAGAAAACGATCTCTTCTCGTCTCTTTTTGGCACCATCAGCACATTTTCATTTTTTAGCTGTTTAATTGGCCTTGCTTATCCAATTATTCCTCAGGTTACCCATCCTTTCTGTAAATTTCAGAGGAGAGAGTGTAAATCGAACTGTGTTTGAGTGTAAGGTCATTGACGAGTAATAGTGGGCCATCATTAGTAAAGGATGTTCAGGATGGGCTGAGGGAAAGCGTGTAATGCTCCCCTCAGTGGGAGGCTCAGGATGAAGAATGAGAAAAAAATAATTATTGCATGCCTCCACTTTTAAAAGCGTTCCCAGGGTTTGTCAAGGTCACCGAGGGTCGAGAATAGGCTAGTTCTTTGCTTGCAGCATCAATGCCAAATGCCTGCCAGTTTGTTTGGGCTTCATTTTTTTTCTTTGTCAGTTGACAGATCGTTTAATGAATACATAGAGGAACTACAGCACATGTAAAACATGTCAGTTTAATTTCACATTCTTGTATCCATCTTGTAACATGGACTCAGTACTGTAAACTAAATTTTGTGTTTGAGTATTAAAGGAGAAGTCCACTTCCAGAACAAAAATTGACAGATTATGTACTCACCCCTTGTCATCCAAGATGTTCATGTCTTTCTTTCTTCAGCCATAAAGAAATTATGTTTTTTTAAAGGAAAACATTTCAGGATTTTTGGTATAGTGCCCCGATTTTGAACTTCCAAAATGCATTTTAAATGCGGTTTCAAATTATCCCAAATGCGGTTGTAAACGATCCCAGCCGAGAAAGAAGGGTCTTATCTAACGAAACGATCGGTTATTTTCATAAAAATTATAACAAATTTTTTCGAAAAACTCCATCTCATGTTCTCCCTCAACTTTAAAATCATCTTATATCACTGTTTTATCTTTTTGTTGAGGGTGTTTGGCAGAATACACAGAGTTCAGGGAGAGCAAGACAAGACGAGCATTTGAGATGAAAATTGATATTTAAATTGTATTTTCTTAATGAAAATAACCAGTCGTTTCGCTAGATAAGACCCTTCTTCCTCGGCTGGGATCGTTTACAACTGCGTTTGGGATCGTTTGGAGTCGCATTTTAACTGCATTTTGGAAGTTCAAAAATGGGGCACCAAACCAGTCCATTATATGGAGAAAAATTCTGAAATGTTTAATTCAAAAATCAATTTTTTTACGGTTGGAATAAAAAAAGACATGAACATCTTGGATGACAAGGGGGTGAGTACATTATCTGTAAATTTTTGTTCTGGAAGTGGACTTCTCCTTTAAGGCAAGTGCACACTATAAGAGCTTTTAAGTCTGCAACAGAGGCCTCTAATTTTAGTTGACTTCCAGTTCGTGCCATATCTTCCGGCCCTCCCCAAAACACTGATACACCTGGGGGAGGGACATACAATATTTTGTGGTTCATTATGCAATAAAAATGAAGTCATTCTTGTATGTAAACATGTTGCATTTTAGAATTTATAGTGTAATATCTAGACTCTAAAATCTCTGAAACACTGCCACCTCCTAGACTTCATAGCTTGTAACTTCAACTTTTTATGCATTTCTATTTATGGTTATGCCTTTTTATGATGCATATGTGACCCTGGATCACAAAACCAATCTTAAGTAGCATGGGGAAAATTTGCAGCAATAGCCAAAAATACATTGTATCCCACACAAAATGATCCATTTTTTTTTTTAATGCCAAAAATCATTAGGATTTTATGTAAAGATCATGTTCCATGAAGATATTTTGTACATTTCCTACTGTAAATATATCAAAACGTAATTTTTGATTAGTAATATGCATTGCTAAGAACTTCATTTGTACAACTTTAAAGGTGATTTTCTCAATATTTAGATTTTTTTTTACCCTCAGATTCCAGATATTCAAATTGTTGTATCTTGGCCAAATATTGTCCTTACAAACCATACATCAATGGAAAGCTTATTTATTCAGCTTTCTGATGATGTATAAATCTCAATTTTAAAAAATAGACCCTTATGACTGGTTTTGTGGTCCAGGGTCAAGTATATGAATCCATAACATGCATTTTACATATTTTTCTTATGTTGTTGCTAATGTAGATGTGCTAAGGATGCAATCAATCCTTGAACTGCATTGCATTTGGTTGATTTCTATGTTGCTAATGTTCTCCTGCTAATGTGAGCATGTGGCAGTGCTTTACATAACTAAATAATTATGAGGTCTGTATCTGCAGTTAGTATAACTGCAGGTTTGTGTATGATTACATGCGTGGAGCTTTGCAGTTGTGCTGCACATGCTTGTGAATGCACGGAGGAGTCTGGGAGGGATTGCGTGGGGAGGTGCCATGCTGTGCCGTGTCTGTCTCTCCGTGGGCTGTGTTGTATGCAGGCCCATGCACAGCACCCTGTCAGTCAAGGTGGGGATCAGCTGTGGCCTGGGATGGGAGCATTAGCCCCCCGTGGTGCTCTCTCTCCGCACCCCCTCCCCAGCCTGCCCGATTTCCACCCCGTGCGCTTCCCAGAGCGCGGCCATGCTCCTACCTGTCTGCTTAATCTGGGATTTTCTCAAGATAATGCTGTTATTTCAGGCCAGTAGCAGGATTTCCCACAAGAAAGGCCCAGTTCAGCCTTTTTTTCCCCTTCTGCCTAAATGTCATCTATTGTGCTGAGATATACAAGGGATTTTGTGGTGAGCGGTGCATGAGCAGAATTTTGACAGCATTTTAATATCCGTTATGATTGTTGTAAGACATCTCTGTTCTTTAAAACTCATTGGGAAGAGTCTATAGTATAGTCACAATAAAGCTCTGTTATCTCTTATCGAGTCAGAGATTGCAGCAGGATAGATCGCTCAATAATGAACAGCAAAGGAGGAAGATTCCAGTCGTGGAAAAGTGTAACGCATTTCTTTACACAGATGTTGTCTAGCCAAAGGCCAGCATTCTGTGTATTACTGTAGCTTTCAACACTATGGATTATGATAGCTGTCTTTATGTGTGCACTAGATTAGTGTATATACTAGATACTAGCCAAGGATTTAATTACGACTATCATGGAAATCCTTCAGGAAGAGCTACAGATGTTTTCTGGTTTTCTAGCTTCCTGAAAAAGGGTAAAAGTAGAGTAAACAAGTAACACTTCAGAAAAAAAGTTCTACACAAATATGTAAAAATGACAGATTAATAATATTGTTAATATTTATTGCACTCTAAAAAAAGCTGGGTTAAATACAACCCAGCCCTGGGTAAAATATGGACAAACTACAAAATATGGTTGTTTTGACCCAGCGGTTCGGTTACTACCCAGAAGGTTGGATTAAACATTTAACTGGGTCAAAACAACCCAATGTCCATATTTTACCCAGCGCTAGGTTGTTTTTAACCCAGCAGTTTTTAGAGCGTGGTTAATTTTCATTTCTGCTTACACTAAGACATTTTAATAAAAATATCCATTCATGTAAATTTTAATATAAACTAAACATTAATGTAAAGTGAACAAGCATGAATTAATAATAATATTAACATTAAACTCGTTCATAAATGCTGTAGAAATGTTTCTTCTTCATTTTTAGTTCATAATTTAGTTCACTCTAGAATTAAAATGTCCTGAAAATTTACTCATCCCCATGTCATCCAAGATGTTCACGTCTTTCTTTCTTCAGTTGAAAAGAAATTAAGGTTATTGAGGAAAACATTTCTGGATTTTTTTCCATATAGTGGACAATGGGGATGGGTTGAAGGTCCAAATTGTTTTAGTGCAGCTTCAAAGGGCTCTACATGATCCCAAACCCAAGGAATAAGGGTCATATTTAGCGAAATGATTGGTCATTTTATGCAAAAAATGACATGTTGGAATGTTGGAAAGGTCACATGTGACGTAGGTCCAGTGAAAATCAAACGGCCTTTACTAAAACAAGGTAAAACAACGATATCAGATGATTTTGAAGTTGGAGGACAAAATAAGATGGAGTTTTTTCGCCCTACCCTAACTTTCTGAACCGAAGTACACAAGCATGTGACCTTTCTAGGGTGATAACGTAATGTGTGAAGTTGTAGACGCAGTCACAGAGCTAGTGCAAGATGAGCATTTGTGGTTAAAAGTATATGAAGAGTTCAGATGCAAAAGCCTCTAAATCCATCTGATGTATTTCTTTAAAATTAGCATTTCTTTCTGGCTACTTTGTATAGGTTTCTATGTAAGTACTGGTACTTCTGAGGGCTGGGCTGAGGCTAAAATTTAGCGAGTTTGAAGTAAAAGTATTTGATGGACGTATATTATGTGTCAGGAGCATTCACTCAGTATCATTATCTCATTTTTGACCGAAATGGCTTTTAGCTGGTTTTGCATCTGAACTCTTCATATAAAGACGCTTATTCCTCGGCTGGGATTGTAGAATTCTTTGAATCTGCACTGAAACTGCAATTTAGACCTTCAACCTGTTGGCCACCATTGAAGTCCACTATGTAGAAACAAAATCCATATAGTGCAATATTTTTCTCAAAAACCTTGATTTCTTTTTGAATGAAGAAAGACATGAACATCCTGGATGACATGGGAGTGAGTATGTTCTTAGGAAATTTTGAGTTTTGAATAATGAGTAAAGTAGTAATTCTTTAATGAATTGAACTTTACCATAACGGATTTCCATCTGAATATTTTTATGAAAATTCACACTAAATGGAAATAAAATTTCCAAAAACTTTTATACTTAGTGAGAAGACATTATTAGAATTAGGTAATTTGTACTCTGGTCATTCTGAAATGCCAAAGATTGTCATTAAAAAAAAAAAAAGTTTTTTCGATAATCCAATTTTTATTGAATGGAAACATAGGTTCACTAATACAATACAACAGGACTTCTTTAAAACAGCTGGATGTGGAATGAATTTTTAATCAATGTTTATAGCTCTCCAGCTCTGCTGAAGTAGTCCAGTAAATGAGGATAAGTGCAGGCTTGTGTGTGCGCTCGCTTGCGTGTGTGGGTCCTTCAGTAATAAGGTTGCCGTTTCTTTATGAATGAACCTTCCCTTTCATGTTTGTTCGAATGCCACATGGCTGACCACAAAACAGAACCCTCAAATCTTTTAAATAAACAGAAAGATTACAGTTCTGCTGTTGCCTTTGAAATGGTTTTGGAATGCAAATCGAGTCAGAAGGTCCGGCTGCGGTTACGCGCTTTAATAGGCTATAGTTTTAGCCAGCTGATTATTCCCCATTTATATACCTTCATTTGAAAACGTCAGTTGGTTAAATCAGAGAAGGAATGCCAGAAGAGCCAAACAGGTAACCACATAATGACAGCCAAAAGACTTTCAGAAACAGACCACAGCGAAGCTGTAAAATAGAAGAAAACTAAGGAAGTATAGGATTCCCCCTGCAAAGCTAATGGCGTCGTAAGAGATAGATCAGATTCATACAGTGCCATAGCGTATACTCGCAAATCATTGTCAGCAAATCTTTAGAGCAATAATGAAAGCCGATGTGAAAATGAAGTCTCCAGCTATTCAGCACTAAGCACGTAGCGTTTTGTCCAAGCTAATCGTAAATTACAAACTAGACTCCAGCGGTGGTGTTTTTTTCCCCCAGCCTTCTCACAAATTTTGGTCTGCGTCCAGCCTCTGGGTTTGTAATTTGTGATTAGTGCAGTGGGCAGGCCTTCGTAATCTTAGGCCAGATTTAAAGCAATATTTGAAGGCAGTTCGTGATCATGAAAAGCCAATTTCCTCCAGATGTTTCAGAGAAAAAAAGAGAAGGAAAGCCAGATTTACTCAGATTTGAACCTTTAGCCCTCCGTACTAAAATTACACAAAGAATAAACGACAACTAACCAGCAGCAGTTGGGGACGACTCCTGGATGTTTACACTCGCAGCTTCTTACAGATGGACTGTTAGCCACACTGTGAGTAAATGCAGCTCACTGCAAGCAATAATGATTATAATTAAAAAAAAAAGAGAGAGAGGTATATGATTTCAGCACATGCCAACTGCTCCTTGCATAGGAGCGACAGATTGTTCCAAACCAATTAGAGCTCCTTTTGTTTAGCTCAAGTTAAACACACAATCCTCCAAAGAAAGCAAGCGTCTTTTGATTTCTTTTGAGCGCTGGCGGAGGTGGCTGCAGACGGCTCCCCGCACAAAGAGAGGTGCGGTAACGATGCGCCAGGCTCTGCCCAGATGGCTCAGAGGCACTGCGACCTTGTTAGCACCTGCTCTGCGGGCCCTTTGTGTGGGCATGGCCGTGGGCACGGAGACGGGCACGCACCACAGACTCCGCTCCTCCCAAACCTCCATCAGCTCTAATGAAGCGGCAGCTCTGCCCATCATCACTACCACCCTCAGCCCCTCGCATTACCCATCAGGACACCCCCTCCCCTCCCCAAACTGATGGCGAACGGCAAAGACGTGATTTAAAATGAATCAACCATCTCAGGGCCCCTGAAATGTCATTATAATTAGGTATGTAAATCTTCTTATCATCCCCCTGTGCCATGTATTAGAACGACTGCTATAAGCCCTAAGGTTGCCCTAAAAATATTCAATTAATAAATGACTGGGTTTTGATGAACTTTGATTGTTTTGGGCCGTCTTCCAAGTTTACCTTATCAGGAAATGTCACCTTGATCCGAGTCTCAGTGGTCTGCTAAATGGTGTCACAACATCCACCCCATCCTCTTTGTTTCGCACTTTGTATCGCCAGATTAACCGCAGCTCAACTTTAGGTTTTATTGGACTCGAATCAAAATGATTATGGTGCAATGGTGTTGTTTGAAATGCTACAGACGTATCTAGTTGACCCCGTGGCTGTCATCGAACACGCAAGGGCACACATGCAATTCCGCCGTATGTGTATCTACATTCAAAAAGAAGACAGGCCTTCAAGAGAGCCAGCCAGAAAAAAGCAAATCAGCTGCAAAGAAACGAACAAATGAAAGCCCAGAGTGGTGGAGCTAATGCGCAAACTTGTTTCTGTCCTCTACGGCTCCATCATTTATTCAGGAGGTAGAGCGCAAGACGGCCGACTCGCATTTGCTTGATACTCAATTATACATTAGTGTACATCACTTGGCAATCTGTTCATATCAATTTAATTGGATTTTAATATTGCCTCTGATCTTGTTGTCCAATTAACAGTACTGGCTGGCAATAAAGCAGAACCACACACTCTGTGACACCTTTGATCCCCGCCATATGGAGCTCCTCCATTGATTACCACATTTTCTGAAATTTCACTCTCTCAATATGGCCCGTGATGAATGGAAGAAAATGCACATCCCCGACGTGATAAAAATTTCACTTCCACTCGCAACTTCATTTATTTTGTTGACATCCTGCACTGATTAAAAACAATAAAAAAGGAGAGCCATGCCCTGAATATGGTATGCAAATAGAGCCCTGGGCAGGCATCTTGTGATGCCAGGGGACTGTTGCAGTCACTGGCTTGGCATCGCCTCAAGAATTCCCTTAAAGTGGCAGCACCTTTTTTTCCAAAGACTCGGAGAGATGCTTCTCTTGTAATGGCTGTCACAACACCGTGCTGGTGGAGGAGAAGAAAAGCGATTTGGAGATCATTTTTCTCTTTACATAGGGGGAAAAAAAACTCCTCTTGCATTCATTTTTCATAAGGCCTTACATGATTTCAAAACAGCATCACACAAAAGATTAAAAAAAAAAAAAATGGAAATGGGGAGAAACGGTTCCTGTAGCAACTGTTTATTCCGTTCTCACATTACCATGTAAAGACAGCTGCCATAAAACGAGAGCAGTTGTACCTCTCTTTACAGGCTCGGGGGCAAGTGAGGGGCAAAAACGAAGCGTGTAACGTAGACACATGCAGGGGTGCAATCAGAGCGGAGGAGTGCACAGAGCACTGACCCACTTCAGGTTAAAAGCTCACTGGAGTCACCAAGAGAAGATGATGTTCTTGAAGATGACTCTTCTGCTGTTCTTTTCTATTCTTTTATCTCTCTGCCTCTCCTGTCCTCGCAGTTGTCTATTCCAACTAGGGTCCATCGCAGCGCTCATCCCAAAATAACTCTACCTGAGATCTGTGCTGTTGATTTTGGCACCTTGTTTTAAACTGATTTGCACTGATTCCACTTTTTCCTTCCCGATACGGAACTTTAGGATATCTATACCTCAATTACAATTACACTTTTTCATGTCTAAAATACAAAGTGATAAAAATAATTAAGTACTAAATAACATAGCAGCAGATTAACAGTAATTTCAGTGAAAAATGTAGTAAAAAAAAATTATAGATAGAAAATAAATATATAATTCACATAAGGAAAGACATTTTAATGCAAAATGTTAGAGTTCAAAAATGTTATACTGTACTGTAATTGTTAACGTTCAACCCTCAAGCCTTTATTTTGGCAGAAAGCTTGAAATTCAATATTATTTATTTATTATTTTTTTTAATGAAATGCTGTAAACTCTCCACAAAACCCTGGTTGTTTTGTTATATAGGCTTTAATATGAAGCAAACTGACATAAAGATAATTGATTAAGTGGCTTTTGTGATTTATCACACCAATCTTAGATTTAATAATTGTATTACTAGCTTTAGCACTCTTGGAAAATAATGCATTAATCCTATGAATATGTTTATAATACTTTTTTGTTGTTGTTTTTTTTTAAAGATGACACTTGAATGTTTAAATAAACAAATTTAAATAAAAATGTAAATAAATCGAAATGTTTCATTTATTTTAATCTGACAAAAAAAACAGTTGTAAGAAATATTGTTTTATATTCTTTGTCAGATAAAAAACTTCAAATTTTGTAAAAATAAAAACTGTATTTCTCTAAGAAAATAGTGAATGAAGAAGAGATAAAAGAAAAGATTTAAAGTTAAAGAAATGATCAGTATATTATACTAATACAGTTTGACAAATTAACATACTTCAGCAACTGCAACAAATAAATTATATTATTCTGTATCACATTACTGAAAATCTCTACTCTGTTGTTGCTGTTTCATCGTTCACTTTTCTGTAATTCGTCCATTTTCTCACCTGTATTTCACATGCTTTATTACTGTCACTCCTGCCGCAATACAGATTGACTATGCTTTCTTTTTTCCCCCTCCCTCCTTTTCTCTGTCTCTCTCCTACGCAAGTATAAAAAGCACTGTTGAGTAGTGGCCTATCATTAGAATAATTAATTGTTCAATGAAGTGGCATTTTCAGCAGGAAGTACTCCAACGGATGCTGTAAGACAGGCATTAACAAGAGTGAAGTCAGTAGCGAGAAGGGGGGCTGCACTTGTTTTGTGCTAGTCAGAGTATTTTTTTTCTTTTTTGCAAAGACCAAATATCAGAAATGTACAAAGGTAAATATTCTATATATTTAAAATTACATTAAATAACTACAAGAAGTAAAAAAGGCCAGCTGGTACCATACCACCAAACAAAAAAAGAATAGCCTATCTGTTACACGTCATAAATGACTTTCACTTTTTCTGCATCACAGCTATTCCTAGGGCATATTAAATCAGCGAGGGTGCGTGTGTGTGTGGGGGGGCCTTGGTAGGACATCTGCGCCTGCCAGATAATTCAGTTAATTTCTATTCCCTTGAACCTGGAGGTGTTAATTTGGAAGCAAGGCAGCCGAGTCTGAAGAATGCCAATACGTCATTTGAATGATTAATGCAGTCGGGGGAATTGGGGGCCTTTGTTTACTCTTTCATTTTGACATGGCAAAGCAAGGAGGTGCGGTGCGTGGCGCTTAGAGTTGAAGGCAACTTCTGTGGGCGTCCTGGGCCTGGTGTGCTGGAGTCTGTGTGCAAATGCAGAGACGGCCTGACTACAACGTTGGGATATAGCAAGGTGAAAAACACACTGATTTAACTCTCTGCATTCAGCATCTACTAGTCAGAACAATCAAACACGACATATATACACACCATGTGCCAAAATATAAAGGGTTATCACAGGTAAATCGCAAACTCATACACTTTGAAAAAGAAGTGTCTTTTTAACTACTGGCTAAATTAACTTAATAATTTAATCATTTGTTTATTATAACAGAAGGATTGTATATAAAAAGTGTAGGGATGTGCCTGAATCTGAATGCCGTGTTCGGAAAGGAAATAACGTGTACTACGGATCCCCTAAGGGGATTAAATACGAGATGGGAGGAAAAATATATTTCAGTGCTTTCTCTCGCAATTATATCATTGGGTAATTATGCTGTATATAAAGTGCATACATCAGGTAGCCAGTATTAATATGCAAGGCATTGAAATTCGCTTTTTACTTTCACTTTCGAGATTCCCGATCACAATGTGTATACTATGAAGCAGTATACTTACCACACATTTTACAAGAACGTTTATTTTGGATGCGATTAATCACAATTAATTATCTGACAATACTAACTGGAATGTAACAGGTTACTGCTAGCGAGCGACTAACCATGTCCCTTTAGTGGCTCCGTAAAACATGTTAGTATTCATTTATTCGTGCCTTTCCGAATACGGATTCACTTTTTGGGCACATTCCTAAAGAGCTGTATTCATGCAGTTTTATTGTCGTCAGTAACACTTTGTTAACATAAGTTTCCTATATTTGTTATCAATGAAAAACATTTTTGGTTACACTTTATTTTAAGGTGTCCTTGTTACTGTTTAATTATACAAACAAAAACTGTGTAATATTAATAAGTAACAACATGTACTTATAGGGTTAGGATTAGGGTTGGTTTAGGGTTAGGTATGCATAATTATGTATAACATATTTTTATTACTGTGGTATGTAGATGTAAAGTATAAAAAGGACGATAATTTTAAAGCATTTATTGAGCTCAGTTAATGATATTTCAACATTTTCTAATTCATTAGAAATTCTAATGGACCACAGGACACACAATGAGCATTTGTATTTTTATGAACTAACATTAACAAAGATTAATAAACACTGTAACAAATATACTGCTCATTGTTAATTAATGCATTAACTGATATTAACTAATCGTACGTTACTGTAAATTGTTACCAAAGATTCTTAAATAAGAACAAACACTAGCAACCAAGTTTGGTGGAAAAACATTTAATTTATATAATATCCCAGAAACTTGCTATTGAGAATGGCCATGACTGCTTTTAGATGACCTTTTTATATTTTGTGCATTTCCACATTTTGCGATAATCCTGTCTTGGGATTCAGTGTCATTTTCCAGCATAATTAAATGAAGAAAGTAATGTGTCTGCAGGAAATAAATTGCACCGTATTGAAGCTTTACTCCGGGTTCAGGCGAATGACACACTCTCTTAGTCATTTGCCAGGCAGTTAGCGGGCAGGGTGTGCCAGACGTGTCCCTGAGCAGTGGGACTTGGCTGGGCTGCCAGCTGCCCCCGCAGGCCCCACGATCCAGCCCTGCCCAAGGTGAGATGAACTCATCTTGAGAGAGCTGACTGGCACAGGCATGCTCTGCTGGCCAGAGAACAGGCAGGTGTCCCCGTCCCATTCCCGTCTTCCTCACTTCTCATGCCCAACGAAGTGCAGCAAGCTCTGACGGATATCCTGTCTGCTTTCCCTTTGAGCCTAGTCTCTCGCTCTCTCTCTCTTTCTCTGGCTCCTGTGCGCTCGCTCGCTTTCTTTTTTCCCAGCCCCATCACTTATTCATGGAACAGGTTCAACTCCCAGCACTGATGTCTGGAAACGACGCGTGGACACAGAAGTGACAGTGGGTGGTTTCGAGAGTGGCCAGCGTGGATAATAGCAGCCGGGCGACGGAGGTAAAAAGGCTCGATGCTATTAGAGATGCTGAGGTTAATTATCAGAGTTAACAAATGTACATTTCTATGTGCTTTAGAATGTATTCAATAAAATGTCAAAATGTGAGTCTGTTAAGAACTTCAAGCTTTTAAATAGAAATTACTAATAATAATGTTGACCTTTTATAAATATGTGGAATGCAAATGATCAGTTCTGAAATTATCAAATGATCATATTTCTTCAAGGTTTATGACTAAAATTGGTTGTCAGTTTTGAAACTACATCCTAGCTCTCATGCTTAGTGCTTTAACCGCCATGTTAACAAATGTTCTGTTTGAAATCTCCTTGTCCTTTTAATGGCTCAAAATAATTGTAAAACCTCTTGACTTTTCTTAATCGAATGAGAACTGATGATAAACAAAGCTTCAATAAAACAAAAACAAACAAAAAAACCCCCAGCAACAACAACAAAACCTGCTTCAAGCGTCCTTGATGAAAACGGTTACTGTAATTACATATTACTGTATTACTATAGAAAATATACGTAAATGCTTAAGACTGCCTGATTGAGGTACACACTTGAAGTTCACTCTTGTCAATTATATGTATATATATATATATTTTTTTTTTTTTTTCAGTATGAAATATTCATTTTTGAAGAAATAAAAAAAACATGACAACATAATTTTTTTCCCTCCTGGGTTTTTTTTTTGATAGGTAAAATAAATTCAGAAACTAAAAAGAAAACAAGAGGTTCATTTCAAAACTATGAATATGTGTTTTTAATCCACATTTTAATAGACAATTCATCAATCTAGATTTAAAAAAAAAATACTATTGAAATTACCAAAAATAACAAAAAAGAGGTTTATTTCAAAACTATGAATATGCCTTTTTAATCCACATTTTAATGAACAATTCACCAGTATCTGATTTTGGAAAATACTTATGAAATTACAGAGAAAAAAAAATCAGTATGTGGAATATTATCTTTTCATTTAGGTTTGTGGTGTCTCATTGCCAGGTTATCTTAAAAAAAAAAAAATGAATGGGGTGTGTTTCTCCTCCTTTATCAGTCACTTTTTGCAATCAATATGTAGGACATCTCGATAAGACTGACAAACACACACACACACACACACACACTACTCACACTACTCACACTAAAGGACACACACCACACATCAGCACAGAAACAATTACATTAAATGTTATACAAATGATAAAAAATACACATATTTGTTTACGATATTCTGCAAATTTCATTAAACTGTTTAGCGTTATTTAAAGTTTATTTCAAACATATTTAAAGCACTTGAAGAATGCACTGACAATGCATTTTATTTATCCATTTATTTATTTTTTAATGAGATGATGAATCTCTTTAAAATATAACTCTTGTCAAAACACATTTGAATAAGATGCTGTAAATCCTTAATGAAATACATACTGTATTAGTGTGCGTCTCAGAGGAATTTAACATGGTGCTAAATCACTCTATAAATAGATCACAAACCAATTAAGCCTGTGATGGCTAATCCATGATGGGCCTGTATATGCTAGTTTTTTTTTTTTTTCAGTCCTCTGTAGTCTTAGAAAACCAGAGTGATGGCTTCCTCATAGCTCGCCCGTCCACATCCATTTCATACACCAGAGAGAGCACATCTGTGTTTCCAATCCTCCCTCGTTTTAAAGTCCCTCTAGGTGCATTTAAATTAAAAGCGGTTCAGGTTTATAAAATGTTAGATTCACCGATAATCTGAGGTCTGACGTGACCCCAAACCAAGCCAGTTTAGAGAAGCTTGCTAGTGACATTATTGAGATACCATGTGTGTTCTAGCCTCTGATTGGAACGTCTGGAGAAAGAAATTTGCATGCCTCCCTAGAATCATTAACACTTACATAACTCGGCTATGGTGATTGCTGTGGTGAAAGGTGTGTGTGTGTCTTCGTGCTCCAGAGAGACTGAAGCGTTAGCTGCAAATCCTGCCTGCCGTCAGGGTTTTATCCTTCGCCTAAGAGCTGCCTGATCAATGGCCCTGCTCTTTTGAACAGCAAAACCCCACTGAACTTTGAAAGCTTCTCACTCATCACACCGTCACCTCGAGCCAAAGCGCAGGGAAACAGTATGAGACCGGGAGAATACAAAACACGAGAACCTTCACGTTTTTTAAATAAAAGAATTTGACAAACTGACGAAACGCTTTGGAGAGAATTCGTCATTTCTTTAAAACGAGAAAATGACATGAGAATTATGTGGGGAGCCAGCCAAGCTTGGGATTTATAAAACACTCAACAAATACCCCTTTGACTGAATAAATGTAAAACTACTCCGTTCAATTACGCTGGCAAGGTGCAGAATTTAACCCCTTGAGAATCTCCTGGAATCTGGAAACATCACTAATGTTGCCTGCACTATGCCAAAACCCATCACTGCTAACACACACACCCCCTGCCAAATGTCTGGATCTCCTTTAAGTTGTTACTTATTTCTGTAGACAGATGTGAGCGTTCTCGAGCACCGATATATTTTGTCGGTGATGTGCCCTACATGCTAACCCTCATTATATATCATAAAACAGCTGAAAACTCATATGTGCATTGATTTTTGCCTCAGGCCTCTGAGTGTGCGCTCAAAGCAACGCTCTCAAAGAGCATCAGAGAGCATGACACAAGCAAGACTATCTGGCACAAGTTATAACCTTTGATATTCGACAACCTTACGACAATCAAACCTACTGGAAGCTACTGGTTAAAGTTGTGTTCAAGTAGCTCAAACAGTAGAGCAAGAGCAAGTTAAAGTGTCTGCCAAATGCATACATACATTGTAAATAAAATAAAATAACAAAAGAAGATAAGAGAAAAAAAATCATAAAGACCAAACCAGCTCATGATTCGAAAGTAACAAAGCATGATAACATTAACTACTAATAATTGACGATGGGGCCGTTACACTTTGGGTGTGCATTATTTTCGTAGAATTCAACGAGCCGAAGTCAATTGTTCCGCTTATACTATGGTTACCACACCTCAAGACATTGATATATTTCAAGACAAAATGCTGTTGTGAGTAGGATTAACTTACACCGTTTTTACACCGGACGTGAGCGGCGCAGCACAACGCGACACAACAAATCCCCGACAGTAAACTGCTGCTGTGTTCTATTTATGACATGCTTACACAAAGTTCAAATGATTTGCAACAGTCACTTTGTCACGTCCAGTGTAGACAGACTCCTGTTGCGGCCAGTTTTGCCAGCTTCTTTCAATGGAAAGTAGTTAAATCCTGCTTGAAAAGTCTGATTAGCATATTCATGACGTCAGTGCGTCGTACTGTCTTGCCTCTCTGTGTTCACAAACTGCATTTTAATGCAGCCAAATTCTCAATAAATATGTTTTCACTGATATATTTTACTGTTTCTGTTGTCAGACAACTGGATGAATATGAAATACTGATTGAAATTAAGACTACATTAAGACTACATAACCAGCTCTCGAAGATATTAATCTGCACTAAAATCCTGATTCATAATCACTACATTGTTTCATGAAATCACATACACATATGATTAGGACAATAGCTGTGCTGTAATTTCAAATATACTTGCATGTAAAATAGAGTTAGAAGCAACAGAACATCTATTTTAACTGTTCCTCTCTGCTGCTCGCTGAACAGAGCAGACACAGAGAGGTGTGTGCACGCAGGGAAAGCAAGACCTCGCGTTGGTGCGGCAGTACCGGAGAATCTCAGAAACTAAATAAGTTTGTCCAAAGTGTCACTAGATTTGTCGCTAGGTGCTTTTTTTTTTTTTTTTTTTAGAAAAAAAGTCTCCAAGGGGTCTGAAAAGAACTAAATCTAAGTTGGTAACACTGTTTGCGGCGTCGCAACTGTCGCGTCCAGTGTCGACAAGTTGTTAAGGTGCATTCACACCGGACACGACTTGCGCGAATAAATCGCGCTATTCA
>JAHKKF010526235.1:1528-13435 GCA_019740295.1 Labeo calbasu
AACTACAACTGTCTACGCTGCAAAAAACGGCATGTTTCTAATTAATTAGATTTGACTCCCCAGGCACGGGGTTAAAAGACAAAGCCAAAGGCCCAGCACATGCTGAGTTAGGGTGTTCTGATGTCAGCATGGAGCTTGGCTTAGGCCTATTGTTTATCAGAACTGCACTGTATTGTCTGATACGGTGCTGAATTCTGATCAGTTTAATGTGGGCTGCATTGTTTGCTCGGACACAGACATTCTGCACTCATTTCCAGATGACAAGCAGGGAACAGGGCTCCACAATAAGGACAAACGTTTCGGGCTAGTTAAAGGGATAGTTCCAAAAATGAAAATTCTGTTATAAATTACTCACCCTCATGTCGTTTCAAACCCATAAGACATTAATCTTCGGAACACAAATAAAGATATTTTTGATGAAATCCGAGAGCTTTCTGACCCTGCATAGACAGCAACGCAACTGACACGTTCAAGGCCCAGAAAGGTAGGACATTGTTAAAATGGTCCATGTGACATCAGTGGTTCAACCTTAATTTTATGAAGCTACGAGAATGCTTTTGTGTGTTTTATCAAAACTATCTTAATTTGTGTTCCGAAGATGAACGATGGTTTTACAGGTTTGGAATGACACGAGGGTGAGTAATTAATGACAATTTTCATTTTGGGCGAACTAACCTTTTAATGAAAAAGTCACTTGTTTTAACAGGCTATTAAATAAACAAAAGCAGAAATACTGATTCCAGATGCTTCTAAATCATAGCTGTTATTGCAAATTATAAACCCCTGTAATAGCTAACTCAGGGGTGCTCAACCCTGTTCCTGGAGATCTACCTGCAGAGTTCAGCTCCAACCCTGATCAAACACACCTGAACCAACTAATTAGGATCTGAAGGAGCACTTGATAATTACAGACGGGTGTGTTTAATCAGGGTTGGAACTAAATTCTGCAGGAAGGTAGATCTCCAGGAACAGGGTTGGGCACCCCTGAGCTAACTTTTAAAAATACATAAATATATATTTATAAATATAAATTATAAAAGGAATATAAAATATAAAAGGAAACACGATGCATTAAGAGCAGGGGGGTGAAAACTTTCTGAATTTCAAAATCAGGGTCAATTTAACTTATTTTGTCTTCTGGGAAGCATGTAACTATCTTCTTTAGCCTCTGAAGGACAGTACAAAAGGACAAAAATACGATATTTAGGCAAAATAAGAAAAATGTACACATCTTCATTCTGTTCAAAAGTTTTCACCCCCCAGCTTAATGCATGGTTTTTCCTTCTGGAGCATCAGTGAGCATTTGAACCTTCTGTAATAGTTGCATATGAGTCCCTCAGTTGTCCTCAGTGTAAAAAGATGGATCTCAAAATCATACAGTCATTGTTGGAAAGCCACAACGGTCCATCCTATGACCCCATGACCCTTTTTCACAACAATAAGTGTGCATGAGAGAAAGAGAAGCCCTGATTCTATTTACACAAGTCAGCTGTGAGCAGGTGGAATTCCCCCTCAAGAAAACTTCCCTGTCTTCAAGTAGAGGCTTGAATGAAGCTCAAATTACATAATGACACAAGGCAAAGTGTTTTGCTCAGATCAAACTCCACCTCAGTGGGGTAAAGGATGATCTTATCCAGTTAAGCCAAGGAGATAATGTGCTTTGCTAACTTCTCATCATACAGGGTGCCATGGATCTAAGCTAATCCCAAGACAGTTGGATCCAATGACTCTATAACGTGCTATAACGTGTCAGGAACCAGCTACTGTATGCAGATTACGATAGGCCTGAAAGCACTTACTCTGACTGTTCTGAAATTGGCAGCATCATCTAGTCCATTGACTATTGCCGAATCCAGGCTAAGGTAGTTGTATTTGCTGACGTCTCGGTCCAGCTTCAATTTTTCTGAAAGAAAAATACAATTAGAGTGTTGAAGGGAATTCACTTCACTTGACAACCGTCTTTGATGCAACTTCTCTAATTTGTGTTTCTGAGTGATCACTCTTTGTACTTGTTGGCCCTCCAGGAGCACGATGGGACAGCCCTTCTTTATCCACCTTATTTGTAAATTTAATGTGTCTGGCTTCCAGTGTCATTCATAATTGTTAGCTGTACAAAACAGCTCATTTTGTTGCTTGATATTGCAAACTGGTGTGTATTATTATCATAATTATGAACACACTGGTTTGTATTACAAACAGTTTTATCATTTACAGCACTTATTCAATAGTTATTCTTCTCGTTATTTCCCTATAGCGTCACACATTCATAGAAAACAGCTTACTTCCGTGTTGAAAAATAGGGTGGATACTATCTTTGGTTGTCAAAAATTTCATATGACCCAGTTACCATAAGATTATTACATCTATGTGGTATTCAGCTTGCGCCTTTGATTCTTGAAATCAAAGTCTTTTATTGTGTTCTCATTCATTAAAAATGTCAAACAATGACCATGGTCCAATAGAATGCAAATAAACCATGAATGGACCATAAATTCTGTTCCCAGAGTCTTTAACTCAGGTATGTTTGAGTGCAATCTAATAATCTTTTCCATGCTATGTCCTAAAAGCCGCTGAATGCATTGTGCAACCTGAATGCAAATAATCATTAAATCATTAAAACTCTGTAAGCGGTCTCTTACTGAGTGTGTCATCTGATGCTCCAGAAAGCAGCTGGTAGAAGACGTGGAAATTCCTCTCGCCTCTGGGCTGCTTTACCACACGGGATTTCTCCAAAAGATCTGCGATCAAAGCACAAAACATTTCATGAGCATTCACAGCTGACTCAGCTTAAACAAAAAGCTGCAAAAGGGTTTTCTGAAGTAAAAAATTCCACTCATTTTCTACACAGAGAGAACGTTTTTAGCGACCGTGACAGAACAGAGACAGAACACAAGGCTGTCAAGCTATGATATTTTCTTCTGAAAAAGGCACAAGTCAATGTGTTTTCAACTTCAGAAATGCATAAAGTTGATTGCAGAATTCCCAGTGAGGAACACAGATGAAACCAGCTATAGACAATTCTTTATTATCCAGTGAATAGAACAGTCATGTCAGGGAAAAAACAAAGGTGTTTTCCTGTTTATATTAGAATGAATATTTAGGTATCCATGGTGAAATTGTCATTGTTCATTGTATTCAGATTGAGACAGGAAGTCTCACAGGAGATATTCATCTGTGGGGAGAGGAACACGTCACACCACCCACGCTCCATCCAGATGTGGGCCCATTAGAAAACAGCAGCATCAGCTCAAAGCTTTGATTACCTTATCAACAACATTTACTAGCTTGATATGAGATAAGACAAGGAGCATTGTTTATATGAGCAACTACCTATCTAAGAAAATACTGAAATTCTGATAATACTTGACAAAGCACCAATAAAACCTTCTCTGACAGTTCAAAGTCACTGAGGGTTGCCCTGGGACATGCATAGATGATTTTGCTGGTGATAAAAAATTAAGTATGCATCACAATTATTGTCATGACCTAAATATGTGATTTATTTGGCCATTAACTAAAAATAAGAATAACCCCCCCCCCAAAATTTGAACGGCAGGGTAGAAGTAAACATTGCTGTTTTGGTAAATTTGCTAATTTAAATGAAAATTATTCAGTGGTCAACCTTTTGTGTTATTCAACCACTTTAGTGTAAATGTACTAATATTCAAAATATATCAAAAGCCTAATCCTATAATATGAGGTGCTAATTTACAATTTGTCATTAAATAAATCAACTTCTGTATTAGATGAAACTAATGTCCATGAGACTTAAGGTTAGTCATAAAACCAAGATAGCAATGAGCGGTTGCCACTTCCTGGTTTATCTGATGTCTGTCAAAGCAGTGGCCTAGTTGCCGTAGGCCACAAGCTCATCAATAGTTTATAGCCCTATTAGAGATTCCCTGTTGTGGAATGTACCTCAACGGTAATCAAACACTAAAGAGTATCCTTTGTCTCTCTCCCCCATCCTCTCTTTTAACTTCCAGAGATAAATCTCTGGTGTAAGAGTAGCATCTGAATAAGTGTGAGGAATGCAGGAAAACTTCAGCCCTGAGGGGACTCCACTCTGACCTTCCACATTCTGTACACTCGTAGACCTTTGTTATGGCTTTAACACAACTACAGGAATGGCCAGTAACTTCTGTCCTCCACTTCCACCTTTATTCTCTGCATTGCTTTGCATTGACTTATTCAGTCAAGCCTGAGGTCCACAACAATAAAACCTATCAAGCTAATTATGCTATGAACTTGAACATCTAGACAACTGCCTTCTCAAAGGCTATTCACACAGGATAAAATCTTGCATGATTTGCAGATTTTCTCCAATACATTGTTACAAATATAAACATTTAGTAAGCTTGATATTAAAATAATTAATGACGTATTCTCCAAATGATCCACTGTTTTTAAACACTGCTCTGTGGCAAAACTGTTGTGAACCTTATAATGCCTGCTCTCATACTATCATATTTAAGGTCTTGAAGTTTTCAACATGATTAAACATTATCAAATAAAATGCATCTAAGTAGAATTGTAAAAACATCCACCTTCAGTTTGTGGTTCACGTGTCTGTCTTTGTGCTGTGAAACGTTTCATAAGTTTTCATAAGAATAAATGTTTATATTATTAGTAATATATATATAGCATTTGCTGTACATTTTTGCAAATAGCGATTTACAAGCTATCAGAATTGCATCTTAAGTTTTGTACATACACTACCAGTCAAAATAATGGAACAGCAAAATTTTGAAATATTTTTTACTATGTAAAATAAAAGTTTTCTATTTGAATATATGTTAAAATGTAATTTATTCCTGTGATTAAAGATACTTTTCAGCATCATTACTCCAGTCTTCAGTGTCACATGATCCTTCAGAATTATTCTAATATGCTGAATGGCTGCTCAAGAAACATTTTTATTATTATTATCAGTATTTAAACAGCTGAGTACATTTTTTCAGGATTCTTTGACGAATAGAAAGATCTAAAGATCAGCATTCATCTGAAATAAAAAGCTTACATTTTTTCAGTCAGTTTTTTTTTTTTTTTTGAAAGAAATTATACAAATCAACATCAAAAGCGATGATAAAGACATGCATAATGTTACAAAATATTTCTATTTCAGATAAATGTTGTTCTTCTAAACTTTCTATTCATCAAAGAAACCTGAAAACAATTCTACTCAGCCGTTTTCAACATCATAATAATAAATGTTTTTGAGCAGCAAATCGGAATATTAGAATGATTTCTGAAGGACCATGTGACTGCAGTAATGATGCTAAAAATTCAGCTTTGAAATCACAGGAATAAATGACATTTTTAAATATATATTTAAATAGACAACAGCTATTTTAAATCGTAAAATGTTACTGATTTTGCTTTACTCTACATCAAATAAATGCAGGCTTGGTGAGCAGAAGAGACTTCTTTAAAAAACATTAAAAATCTTACTGTTCAAAAACTTTTGACTGGTAGTGTATGAATATCAAAAACTGCACAAAATTGCATTTTTTTTCTCAGTTTGGGCCTCCGGATTTTTTTCCCCTCAAGCACGAACTCCATATTCTCACTATATTATACCATATGAGCCATACAATTTTTTGACTGATGTCATATGTCAGGCTTTACAGGGTTAACCTGATATGGTGTCTTAAAAACAGTAAGATGCTAAACACATCTGCTTCATCTGCCATCTTGAATGGCTTTTTTCCACTCAGCTTGGTGCAGTGCATTTTGGGATTGCCTTTTTCTATACAGGACACGTGTCATATTGACTAAGAATTAAGTTAAATTGAAATATTTCTCAGCATAAAGTTTCCACCTACCGTTAGCAATAAACTTACAATACGGGCTGTTTAGAGCTCTGGTGTATGAGGTCTGTTTGTTCGAATCATCCAAAAACAGTTTCTAGTGGGGAAAATGATGCTGTATCAGATGACTCTAAGATTGTTTCTTACTTTGGAGGATAGCCCTCGGGCTTCAAAGCAGTCTGTAGCATCCTGTTATAGCCTGTCTGTGGACATGCAACTTGGTTGTTTTCAAGCACTCACAATAGATTCTATTGTGCAGACTACATGAGGCTGTAAGAGTTTAAACTAGACTGAATTCAGACAGAAGGGGTTGACGGCACTATCTGGGTGCAAGTTACATTTTAGCCTAGTTTTAACATAAAGAGGCAGTAAGTTACTACTTACACACTAGTAAATATATTTTTGTGTTGCACCATTAAACATAGTTGAAATGTAACTCTACATATTGACTAAATATAAGCCGACCAAGAGGTTGGAACTCTACCCAGGGCTTCAGTAAGAGCTGTGGGGATTGTTTAAAGCTCTTCCAATCAAACATTTGAAAAAACAGTAACATTTCGCTCTCACTTCCTGTGTCTTTCCCTGTTTGTGGAGTCAAAATAAGAGATAAATGAAAACAGGCGAAGGCCTTGCTGTCCTTAAGGAAAGTCACTGTGTTCATATACCAAAGCAGAGGCGTTTCTAAATCTGGGCTAAAGGGGTAACCGTTGAGTGAAGAAAGTAATTCAGTGCTGCTTTAAATATGAGCACAAAAGAAATATCATTAGTTTTTTTTTAATTAGGTCTAGTGACTTCCCTTTATGAGATGGAGTGGATGTAGATAAATCACAACAGCTTCATTAAGAGTGGCAGATTGATCGATTCTCTCACGTGGATGGTAGCACACTATCTGATCGACTAGTTACTCAAACCGCTGTACTATATAGGTTACAAACTCTCCTCACATCAGTGAGCAAATGGACAAACTGTGTCAACTGTTAGAGGAAGCTGCTGAGGGATAACAAACTTAGGCTGATTCATTATCTCTCAGTGCCAAGTGGTAGCATTTTCGTTTTCATTTGTGACCCCGGACTACAAAACCAGTCATAAGTAGCATGGGTATATTTGTAGCAAGAGCCAAAAATAAATTGTATGGGTCAAAATTATCAATTTTTCATTAAGGACAAAAATCATTAGGACATTAAGTAAAGACCATGTTCCATGAAGGTATTTTGTACATTTTCTACTATAAATATATTGATATAACAGTGATATGCATTGCTAAGAACTTCATTTGAACAACTTTAAACGCGATTTTCTCAATATTTTAATTTTTTTGCACCCTCAAATTCCAGATTTTCAAAAAGTTGTATCTCGAATAAATATTTGCCAATTCTAGCAAACCACACATCAATAGAAAACGTATTTATTCAGCTTTCAGATAATGTTTAAATCTCATTTTCAAAAAACAGACACTTATGACTGGTTTTGTGCTCCAGGGTCACATTTAAAGACCAGATAAATGTTTCTACAGTTTAGAAATTGACCATTATGTCAGCAATTATTTAACAGGTTAGTTGACATGAAACAAAATGCACTTTCAATGTTATGAACATTATTAATTTTAACATCATATCATGATATTGACATATATGTATCAGAGATTGTGCATATTTTAGGTCACCATTCTTCAATTTTTCAATTACACATTAACTCAACACAATAGATGAACCAAATGCATAAGGAAATCTTTAGCTAAATGCACCACTGGTTCAAGAGTCAAAAGTATGTGTGCCAAGCCAACTAGACTGCTGGTCTGGCTTTGAATATGCAGAGAGATAGGCTCAAGGGCATATTTCAGGAACCACTGCTACGGTGCTACAAAAAAAGGACACGCTCTGGATGGTTTGTGTGTGTATAATGCATCACGGTTTCCCAAAGCCCTCTCTGAAAGCACACAGCTGGGAGCAAGAGTAATGACACAGCCACTTATATAAAATCTGAAAGAAATAGTTGCCCAAAATGAAACTTCTAGCATCATTTATTCTCCCTTACGTCATCTTTACACTTTCATTTTTTCTTACTTTCACACTTCTCCAAAAACCACAAAACAGAAAGAATGTTCTGAAAAATGTTCACGCAAATCTTTTCCATAAATCAACAGTTCATGATAACCACAATAGTAGTATAACAGTTGTGCGCTAAATTCCAAGTCTTCTAAATCCATATACACTAACTTTTAAAAGACATGTAAAAAATGTTTTTCATATTTTTGAAACAAGTCACTCATGCTGCATTTTAGTATAATTTAAAATAACTGTTTTCTATTTTAACATAATTAAATTTAAATGTATAAATGTTATTTCTGTGATGCAAAGCTGAATTTTCAGCAGACATTATGCCACTTTTTCAGCATCACAAAATCCTTCAGAAATCATTCTAATGTGCTGATTTGGTGTTTTTTTTTATTAATTTTGAAGACAGTTAATAGTTTGGTGGAAACCGTGATGCATTTTTTTTTTTCACAATTATCTGATGAATATTAAAAGAATGACTAGGAAGCTAAGTGAATTTGTGTCATTAAAGAATAATGGTACTCATTTCTTAAAAAAAAAATAAAATAAAATAAAATAAAATAAAATAAAATAAACTGATAGACCTCAAACTTTTGAACAATAGTGTATGACACACAAGTCATTTGGACGTTTTACACATTTGGGAGCTTAAACTTTCATCTTTTGTATTTCAGACAAACAGTATATGGGCTTGGAACGACTTGAGGGTGAGTAAATAATGACAGATTTGTGGTAAACTACTCCTATATTTCTACTTGGCCACTATTACAGGGATACTCTTTGGTTGCCACCTTGTAATTATACTCACAATTACTGATGACTCCACCAATGGGGTCTCCTTTGAAGTCAAACTCGATATCCATGTACTTCCCCTATAGAAAGAAGAAATTGTTAGCACATCCCATTAAAAAAAAGTGCATGGTGGGTTAGTTGATGACATGGTTCTTTATTGTTGTTTAACATGGCCTTCCTGTGCAGTCAAAATAAGATATAAATAAGAAGCAGCGGTCTAAGAAGCGAGTCCCTCTCCAGTGGTGACATTGCATCAAGGCCTTTGGTACTAATGGCAGGCTTGCTGCGGAGAACCACGTGGCTGTTTTTTTGTGGTTCCTGATGGTAGGAAAAGACGCATGACAACGAGGGCAGTGATCACTGCAAACAGGGCTGAAATTTGAGCCTTCCGTGAGGCAAATGAGAGGAAAAAAAAAAGACTTTCCCTCTAAGCGCAGTCAATTCTCTAAGCATAGGCCCGTTCATAACACGCGCTGCCAATCATACATAGATTTGCAATGGAGTAATGGACTACTGTGGGAGAAGAGGCTTTTTTTTTGCTGCTGTAATGGTAAAATAAACTTTTTTTGTCTTTCTGTCCCGCACACTATTTGGGAAAGGAACAGTAAGCCCAGTGTCTCTGGAGCCAGTTAAATTTTTCTCTCTTTATTTATATCCAACAGCTCTTCAAAAGGAAACTGCCTCAGAGGCTGCTGAATAAACTCTTAGAACTCTAAAATCCTTGCCAACACAGGAAGTAACAGCTAAAATTGCTTTGAGAAAAATCACAACCATAGTGAAAAACTATATGATAAAATGGTGCTTGAGATACAAAACATACGAAATTCCAAATCTCAAGGTGTTAACATGCCATCACCTTAGACTGCAGAAATAGTTCCGTTCCAAACCATGACAAGTTGGCTTGCTGCCTACATAGGGAGCAGTCTTCTAAGGCTGCTTCCTAACCAAGGTGGTGCGTTTTACTCCAGGACAAAACAAACTCCAGTAAGTAGGCTGTCAAGGCTATTTTATTTACTTTAAACATCAGATGAAGTGATTCTATTCTCTGATGATGCTGAGTCACCAATTTATTTTTCCATGAGTCTGCAGTGCTAGCGATTATAACGTCACCTAGCTTGTTTGGCTTGTTTAATACCGTTGCTTCTTGTATAGCAAGTCCCCCACTACTAACTAACATGACAAAAAGCCTGTGTGTGAACTGATATTAGGCTAATATTGCAGATCTACCATTGTGTTGGGTTTTGCTAAAAATGATGTTAAGTGACAGATCAGTGGACTTTCTACTGTTGAATATCTAACTAAGAGACATGCTCTGTCCCAGACGAAACTTAAATACTATGTGGAGGATGCAAGACAATATAATAATTATAATATGACTGTGTGGTGAACCTATGAACCTTACTCATATTTAAACAACTATTGCTTTGTGTTGTTGGCCATATAAAATTACAGACATAAGATAATTTTTCAGTGCACCAAAATGCCAAGTACATACAAAAGTCCCTATTTTAAGGCAATTTGGCCTTAATTAAGGCAAAACATCTTTGTGTCCCTTTCAAAAACTGCTCTTGAATTGAACTTAAATTTTATATTTATGTCCCCCACACAACTGTTGGATGAAATTTTCGCCCATGACTGTTTGGTAACACTTTATAATAACTTTCTTTAATAAATAAAAAAAACATTGTATAATGCTTAAAGGAGAAGTCCACTTCCAAAACAAAGATTCACATATAATGTACTCACCCCCTTGTCATCCAAGATGTTCATGTCTTTCTTTTGTCAGTCGTAAAGAAATTAAGTTTTTTGAGTAAAACATTTCAGTGTTTTTCTCCATATAATGGGCTGCTGTAGTCCCGATTTTGAACCTCCAAAAGGCAGCTTTAAACAATCCCAAATGCAACCGTATTGTCTCCCTCAACTTCAAAAATCATTTCAAAATCATCCTACATCGCTGCAGAAGTTCCAACCCAGTTTTTGCAAAGTGAACATGCAAAGAAGATCAAGCACCCTTAACAAAAAAGCTAAAACAGCGATATAGGACGATTTCGAAGTTGAGGGAGAACATGAGATGGGAGTTTTTCGACATACCCTAACTGCCACAAACAGGAACAAAAACAGCTTAGGCAGAGTAAGACAAGACAAGCATTTGGCATTAAAAAGTATATAAGTTGTATTATTTTTATGAAAATAACCAATCTTTACACTAGATAAGACCCTTCTTTCTCGGCTGGTATCATTTAGAACCGCATTTGGAGGTTTTGAAGCCGCATTTAAACTACATTTTAGAAGTTCAAAATCAAGGCACCATATGAGTGCATTATATGGAGAAAAATGCTGAAACGTTTTCCACAAAAACAATTTCTTTACAACTGAAGAAAGAAAGACATGAACATCTTGGACAGTTTACAATGAACAAAAGCTTCATTAATAAATCTACCTTAATAAATCTAATAAAATCTACAAATGATTTTAACATAAGTTATTCAATGATTGTACTTTTTAATGCTAACCAGCGTCATTAAACTCATGGATTTCATGTATTACCTAATGTTCTTTTTTACTGTTACAAATGTTGTGGAGAAATTAGCTTAATTAGTCATTTAAAGCACTTATACTAATAATTTTAACATATTACTTAACTCATAATCCCAGTCTGTTGATCTGTTTTTGTTTTGTAGATTTCTATTATGTACACATCTTAACACATCATTTATTAATTATATGTTAATGTTTTTGCAGTCTAAAGTGGATACTATTCATCATTTGTCAATGTTTATAAACATTTACTAATCATTAGTACCCTTTATGAGCAGTCATCTCAATGGCAAATTGTGTCCCAAATGACCTAAATTCACCCTATTGTCACATCTGTACAAATCATTTATTAATCACGTGTTTATGTTTTTGCACTACTCAATGCAAAGTTTAAATTATTCATTATTTGTAAATGTTTATAAACGTTTTCTAATTATTTAGTACGTTTATGGGCATTGAACTTTTAACTGCTGTAACACCGTTTGTGTAAAGGGTGGTTGGTTAAGTTTAATTAAATGTTTGCTAAAGACATAACACATTGTAATTTGGGTGCCTAGCATGTTTTATTGCCTCAACACTTACATTAGTATACTACTGTATATCATTAAACAGGATATTCCTTGATTCATACATCAACAGGAGAAAATAAATCTATTTTTCAAGAAAATACTTATTGTAATATAAAATGATTGAACCTTGTTCTCTTACAACAA
>JAHKKF010526236.1:0-29225 GCA_019740295.1 Labeo calbasu
AAAAAGTATACTAACCTTGATTGTACAAAGTGTTTTGTTAATGCTTGGAAAAAATCACAAATAAATGTTTAAAAAAAAAAAAAAAAATACAACCTCACGTGTCAATCACGTTTACACACTGCTTAGGAAACCGGCATCCGTAACAAACATTTTGAGAGGTTGTGATTAATTTTGACCAGTACGAAAAAACGCATGTGAAAAATGTCAGACTCAGTGTACAAGGACCTTAATGAGTCATACACTGCCTATGAAACTTTTGTCTGTCATAAAAAAATTGAGATCTGGTTCAATTTTCTGCATTTTTTGCAACAAACATTTTGAAAGGTGTTTTGGCAATTCAGAGCCACCATACAAGCAAACACCAAAATCCAAAATGATGTCTGACAAGTTGATCCACCTCGCCTTGCAACACAAGCACTGTATTACAAACAAAATGTGAAATACAAAGAGACAGAATATAAAGGCAGATTGCTAGCAAAGCATTAAACTGAGCCACTGACATCCTGAAGTAAACTTTGAATCGCTCTGGTTAATCCCGCAGCTCCTTGATAAAGAGATGGAACTCCTTTTTCTCTTTTTAAAAAGAGGGAGGACAACAAAATCATCCTCACTGCTTGAAAACTCCATTTTGTTCTGTTTCGGTAATTTTTTCACAACAGATGAACTAATACGCATCAGACTCAGTGTGCAAGGTTTCGGTGCGTGACGAAATTTAGAATGACGAATATGATAAAACCAATGAAAATTTTGGACCCATTGTGCAAGGACCTTAAGGGTAGGAACACACCAAACAGACACCAAAGTCAAACATAACTCTCTCATATGCAGTCCGTATTCAACATTTAAACGAGGGAGGAGCTGGAACTGT
This sequence comes from Labeo calbasu, assembly GCA_019740295.1. Classification (NCBI taxonomy): domain Eukaryota; kingdom Metazoa; phylum Chordata; class Actinopteri; order Cypriniformes; family Cyprinidae; genus Labeo; species Labeo calbasu. The sequence goes on from JAHKKF010526236.1 coordinate 869, forward strand.
GCATATTTTAGCTGGTTTTAGCTTGTTTGTTCCTGGTTCAAGACGGTCTACCAGCTTAGACCAGTCAATCTCTAGTTCAGGGTTGCATTTCCCGTACAACGACGTAACTCGCTGATTAACCTCCATAGTATGATGCATTGTTGTGAAAACAAACTAGCTATTCACGACTGTTTCCCGAACACGGTCACATATCTGTCATTTGAACCACATTAGTTCAACAATGTAGGGCCGTCGTTAATGACGTCACAGAGTAATAACTTATGCTAATTAACTGATTAGAGATCTCTAAAATGCAGCTATATTGAACATGGCACCTGATGACTAATTTACTATTTTTTGTTCCCTGTAATTTTGCTTTACTTGATGTTTGAGTCATCGTGGGTTCCCTCTTACGTCATACTACAGGGCATTTATGCGCATGCGCACTATTCAAAAACAGCGCTTACAGAGGAAGCTTAAAAATACATACATTAAAATGCATTTTTTATTTAGATCGAGTTAAAAATATAGATTGTACTGCATGTTAGCTTACCTATTGTGCCCAAGAGCATAATTTATTGAGCCCATATGTCTTACTAACAAGGAACTATGCTTCTAACCACAGGTCGAGATCTGTAGTTCCAACCATGCAAGTTTGTGACGCTGTTTGCGAATGTTCGTTTGAACTATGGTTTCGGGAAACACCGAATCGTTGAACTATGTTGGTAACGACAGAACTTGCGACCATAGTTGGCTAACAATGCTTTTGGGAAACGCACCCCAGACGGGTTATTTTCCAACCCGGTTGGAAACTCCTCCATACCTGCAGGTGGCAGTAGACTGTACATAGACTGTACACTGTATACCAACTGCCCTCATTACTGACAGATTCATCAGATTCATTCAGTAGCTTTCTTTCAGTCATGTATGCTAAGAAGCAAAAGGCACTGGCATTGTCAGCCCTTGGCCTTCTTCTTGTGGATAAAGAAAGAAACTGACAGCAGGTATTTGCTAGTTATTAACCAGCATGTTTCAAGCTGGTAATACAGACTTTTAGCTGGTTTGTTCCTGGTTCAAGATGGTCTACCAGCTTAGACCAGTCAATCTCCAGTTCAGACTGGTTATTTTCCAACCAAGTTGGATTTTCCAAAAGGGATAGAAATTCCTCTATATAACTTGTGTAAGCAGAGTACCATGTAAACGCCATGGTGCATGAATATGGTAATCATTTAGTATGGCATTACTGTCAAGATGAAAGCGCACTAGAGTGGAAATAATGCGTTTGGGGTCAGAAGCTCCTGTCAGTAAATGAGTGTACTATTTACCGGTTGAAATCAGGCAGAAATCCATCCCTCTTGTAATTGAGCTCTTTGAGAGTTATTTTTTTTACGCTCACAGATTAACCGGTCACATTATTTACAGAAGAGGTAACACGCCACGCTGAAAAGAAGCTCAGTGCTTCATTTCCACATGAACTGACTGTGCTTTCCCACAGGACGGACTCTAGAAGCCGCTTCATTCATGTGTGTCACCGGTACGTCAGGAGCGGCCACCAGCACGCTGGACTCTGAGGAGCAGACACTGTACCTTTCAAACGCCATCGCGAGCCTCCAGCTGCTACCACGGCAACCCCGCGCAGCTCCCTGTCAGTCTGCGTGAGTGACAGCCGATCCCCTGCGCGACTCTGATTGGCAGTACCCGCGTGGCTGATGGTGATAAAACCGGCGTGCTGCTGTTTGCTGCCAGTGCGCGCGCCCTTCCCGCTCTTCAGTGCTGTCACTCCGCCCGCCAAGATGACGATGCTTTTGAATCCCGCCCGTTAATAACAACAATGCAATACACAGTGGGCCAACTCATCCGTATTTCCCCATCTAGTTGATTTGTTTATTTATTCAGGGACATCTTTGAAATGACTGTGATTTTGAAAGTCCAAGGTGACATTTGAGGTGCACATTTTAATATGTCAATATCCATAACTTTGCCATGACAATCCTGAGACAGATTGGCCCTTTGAGCTTCGTGTCAGTCTTCATTACTGTCTCTGTACTGAATTTTCTCACACAGGGAGAGTGCTGTGTTATGTGCAGCAGATGTCTGGGCATAATTTTGGTGAAAAACCAGCGGAATGGGTTTAGGCATAGTGAAATGAAGTTAAGTACTGAGCTCCTATTGTACCCAAAAATGTGTTTAAGCTACACTACTATTTAAAAGTTTGGGGTCAATAAGATTTTATTTTAAAAAATAAATATTTTTATTCAGCAAGGACACATTAAGCTGATCAAAAGTGACAGTAAAGGTGTTTATAATGTTATAAAATATTTCTTTTTCAAATAAATTCTGTATAGAATCCTGAAACAAATCTATCACAATTTTCAGAGAAATATTAATGGGATAGTTCACCCAAAAATGAAAATTACCCTATGATTTACACACCCTCAAGCCATCCTAGATGTATACGACTTTCTTCTTTCAGACGAATACAATCAGAGTAAAAAAAATGTCCTGACTCTTCCAAGCATTATAATGGCAGTGAATGGCTGTTGAGATTTTAAACTCCAATAAAGTGCATCCATCCATCAAAAAATGTCCTGACTCTTCCAAGCATTATAATGGTTATTATAATTATAATTATAACCCTAAACTTTTACATTTTAAAGAGCAGGTCATATGTTTTTTTTTAAGGGTCCTAATTTTGTGTTGGAGTCCCCTACAACAGGTTTAAATGCACTATTAAAGGAACTATTTCAGCAAGACAGTAATATCGTGATTTACATGGAAAACTAAAGCTGCACTAGGTATACATCATATATTAGCACAAAAAAACTAGATGTTTTGAGCACTCACTTGAAAATGTATACATAACATATTGATCATATTTACAGGTTGTGGTTCGAAGATGCTTGTTAGTCCAAATAAAGAAGATTCTGATAAAAGCCAAGATTAGAGAAGCATTCCTTGCCAAAATGAAGAGCACAACAAAAGGTTTGAATTGTATTGCTCTGGTATCGTGGAAAAAAAACCAAAAAACAATTTTAACCACTGATTCTTCACTTCATCTTTCGGCAGTGAAAACAAAACAAACTTTCACAGCGCCGAATACAGTGTCTTCTTGACATGATGTAAACACATTAAGGGGCCATTCACACAGAACATCTCAAGGTGGGGCAAGTTCTGCGAGATTCTGTTTACAGTAGCAAGATGCCACAACAACTGTTTTATTTGACGGCAACATCTAAAGTGAGGACTATTTATGCCTTGTAAAGCTTTTACGAATGAGGTTTAAAGGCTCAGTTATCTTCTAAACAGAAAAAGGAAAAACACAACACAGAGGGAAACAGCCCATAGAAACATTTATTTCAAGATGCAAAAGAAATGAAACTCTAATGAAAAATAAACCTCTGCAAAAATGAAGTTTCATACAATATACAAATATACACTTGATGAATGTTTGAATGAAATAAAATTTAAAATATACTTCTGCAATGTCATATATATGAAATGAGCTAAATAACAAAAGTAACATCATTTTATATCAATTTATTTAATTTACTTTTTCTGTTTAGAAGATAACTGAGCCCTGAACCTGAGGCATAAATAGTCCTCACTTTATATGAGCTCACAAAACAGTTAACTGACAGCTACTAAATGTTTTATAACTACCTGAATTAATCATGAGTTACAGTAGGAATGTGTGTTAATAAAGCATTTAACACACTGAGTAACTGTTACCATATGTCTGAATAATAAGATATATAAATGTGCATTCAAATAGTTCATTAATCATTTACCAACACTTTCTAAATGATCTCATGAACCACTTACAACTACTAACTAACTGGTTTGTAAGTAATGTAATGCTTAATTTAGAAATGATTAACTGATCCTTAATAAAGTATGAAAATACAATTATTAAGCATATTATAGAAATGCTTATAAACCAAGAATATTAACCATTTATAGCTGTATTTATAAACTGCTTACTAATGTCTATTAATAGGAGCAATGCTTTACAAATATTAATTAGCTATTCATTGTGTGTAGTTATTATAAAGTGTTACCAAATTTCTTCAAGCGATTATCACAACTCGTTCCTTAAAAAGGAATTCAGCTGTTTGCCTATCTCTACTATTTACGTTATAATAGATAATAGATGTCTCAAAAGCTTCAAAATCAAAAACAAAAACTTTTTTGATTAACAACTTTGTAGACTGCTTTCATTGAAGGATAGCTACCTTGCAAACTGCAAAAAATATTTTTTGAAAACCCATAACCTGCTCTTTAAATAGTAGTGTATTTACAACATAGTGGACTAGGAAGCGGAATGATAAACAGCATCGAAATTCATGTCCTTTAACAATCCCACAGGAAAAAGACTCAGCTGTGTCCGTATCTTCCAGTTCTGACTCACTCATTCCCAGCAGGTAATACACAAAACAAAAGGAAGTCATACACCTACAGCTTTTTTTTGCTCAATTAGAACAGGCAGGCCTATCTTTAGATCAAACAGGATATTCCTACAGCGCTTGTATGATGGCCGTGTCTCTCAGCACCTACCGTAAGCCTACAGCTGCGCCTGAGCCATAAAAACAGACAAACTTTGTATGAGACAGACAGGATTTCATTCAGACTTAACTGCCGTTCTAACCGCCCGTGAGGTGCTAACAGCAGGACAGTGGCTGTGATGACTAGATGCTGATGTTTCTATTGTGTTAAAGATAGTTCCCAGCATGCTGCTGCTTTGTAGACAAGCGTTTGCCATTCTTCTCTTATCTGTGTTTGGCTCACTTGCATCCTCCTTGAGCATACTGCTAACAAATTTGATGTGACACGATTTCTTACGATTCCTCAATTTGCCATAAAAACAGCTGAAAAGCGGCAAAGTGTTTTGGCTCAGAGCGGAGGGTTCTTGCATTACACAGCTCCAGGATGAGCTCCCCACATATACATTCAAATCCTATCTGTATGAGGGAAAACATCAAAAAGTGCTTTCAGATCAATGTACAACAAAAGGACAGCTTCTACCCACACCGTGCGTTTTCCTGGTCTACTCTTCAACTGTGACAAAGTGGTTACCAGCTTCTGTTTCCATAACAACCGTTACTGAGTGTCGATTACCTAAAAGACACAGAGATGAGAGGAGCTGCAGCCTTTTTGCAGGTCATTTGATGTGACAATTCAACAGTTTAGAGTAGGTGACACAGCTAATAACACCTCTAGAGAGCCGATGGACTTCATCGTGCATCTGTGAGGAGGTTCATCATAGTGCAACACTAACTTTATCCTATAACACTGAATCTTTACAGAAGCCATATTTGCAGTGCTTTTTGGAGGCTCGCACTGTAATTCGCCCCCCAAAGATATTACTGTAATATAACTGTATAAAAGAGAGAACTTTTCGTCTTGGAAGCGTCAAAATGAGTCGTGGGTGATATTATGGTCTGTGTCACCCACGGCCAGGGTTACTTATAAAAAAGCTGAGACCATGCTTGGCTGCAAATGAGATTTAAGTGCAGTAAAAATGAAAGAAGGCTGAGAGGAATATGACAGACTGAGTACAATCCCTCCTGTCTGCTTGCCTTTCCTCAGGCAAGGATTAACCGGCTTTAACAATATCCATATTCCATAATAAAGCCACCTGACTGCAGTGAGGAAGGCAGATCTCTAACCTCTTCTCGTTCTCTCTAATGTCATTTTACCTGAGGTGCACAGCGTGTAGTCAAAAACTATGATTAATTTTAAATTAGATAAGCCCCCCGTGGATACGCTTATTGACCTGTCTCACGTGTACATACACTTTCGGTGAACTTTCTCTGAAATGATCGTGAAATTAAAAGTATGATCTTTACTAAGAGTAACATTTTTAGTTGAAAACGTCATGGGGAACATACAAATAAAGAGTGCGAGCATGTCTTCGTTTTTATTTAACGGGTCATTCGGTTTCCCATGACACAATTCTTCACAGTTCAATAGCATGGTTATACACTTCCCCTATAGAATGTGCAGGAAATTAATCTATTTGTTTAACTGTTAATGGGTAAATGACAAATATGAGCGATACAGAAAAAATAAAGATGAAAAATTACTTTACAAGATAATGAAAAGGAAACATGTAGATCAAATTGCATATTCCAATGCACTAGGTGGTTGTCCTGCATCTTCAATTAACAAGCTACATGTAGTCCAAAATGCAGCTGTTAGAGTCCTTACCAGGTCAAGAAAATATGATATGATAGTCTCTGCACTGGCTACCTATTAGTTTCTGCATCAGTTACAAAATATTACTTCTTACTTATATTAATTAAATATTAATATTAAATATTAATTAACTTAAATATTAATATTACTCTTAGGCCATTAGTCTTTTAGCACGCTACAATCCATCACGCTCCCTAAGGTCGCAAAACTCAGAACTTTTGGTAGTACTTAGGACAGCAAAGTCCACTAGGTAAAGCTTTTTCGCATTTGGCATGTTTAATAATAGGCTTTATTAAACATGCAAAAAGTTTCTAATATATAAAAAATAATAATAACAAATAAATGATATATATAATTCTGATGCATGAGCACTTTTTTAAATGTAGAAAATTACTGTAAGAGACTTTGTTGCTTTTACGTCCTGGTGTCATGGTGTTATGCTAAATGCAGTTGTTGGAGGAAGTATGGGAGTGTGCATATTTTTATTGGCGGTTTCTTTGGAGCTTGACTGCAGAGTCCCAGTTGAGTGTTTTGCAGATCTGCCAGACGTGGCAAGAAGTTGAGTTTCACACATGAACACCATCCAAACAATTAGTCAAGTCCCGTGAGGGTGACATGTTTGTGCTGCATATTGTATGACAAACAGGATGTCATGTGGTCAAAACTATCTTGGGGGTGTTTGTAGTGATCAGAAAAATCTGTCTTTAGGATAAATCACACATTCCTTGACAACAGTTTTATACTCTGGCGAGAAACAATTCTCTTAAATCCCTCTATGCAGTGTTAGAAAATTCAATATGACCCCAACCCATGAGCCAAATCCCTCCTCATTTTCCAGAAGTGTGGAAGCTCCAATCCTTCCATTCACCTCTGGGGTATGTCCCTAATCTCACCCTGACCATCTGCGAGAGCATGAAACACCTCCATTAGATCCAGTCTGACCATGAGACCAGTCAGACCCCCCTGTGAAGGGCCTAATCTGTCTAGTCTGGCACAACCTAGTGGACGCAATCCACCAAACAAAGGGCCGAACTGCTGCAGGCATTTTCTACAACATCATTCTTTTGAAAAAATATGTCCACTGGCCTGAGCGATTTTCCATGGGAAACAAATTACCTCAAAATCACAAACATGTCTTCTGGCAGCACGAGTGCTTTCGAGTCAGTTGGTCAAATCACTGTTCAAAGACAGACACATGGAAAGACCACAAAGCATTCAGGCGGAGCCGTGCTTTTAATGTACGACAGGATCCTTTTTTGATCAGGCCAGCTGCAAAGAATGGTGGTTAGCGGATGGTATGAAAAGGGCAGGTGCGTTGGCAGGCCGGGAAGGGCAAGAAGGAGAGGAACGGAGAGGGAGAGAGAGCAGCTGGGGCTTTCTGTCTGTCCTTATGTGCAGGGCGTGTCTTTGGGAACTGCGAACTAGGCCGCACTAAACAAAACACACATGAAAAAGTCCCTCTGTTGGCTTCCTCAAAAGTCCTGAAAATGTGTTTTATGAAGAGGAGGTGATCCTTTATCTTTTGTTCCAGGCATCCATAGCAGCGCTTCCATGAACATGAAAATCCCTTTGAGAGAGCACACCATGTAAGGAGTGAGGAGAAAGGGGGGCGGAGACGCTGGAAGCGACAGAGCTGAAGAACTGACATGCCGGAACAGTGAATTATTCCCGCCATCCTGACTGGCCTGAGAAAAGTCTGCTGTCTTCTCTCTCTCTGCCCTTTTATTTTCCACAGACATGTACCAGCCCTCTTTGGCTTGCAGATATAAATATTTAAAAAGCAACTGCACCGTCTCATCAATCTACGAGTCAGTTGCCATTACGGCGGGCTACATGCGGATTTGTCCTCGCTAATGGACACCTAAACAGGAATGGTGCTTCGGGGTCTCGTTCTCTGCTTTCCGCACATACAATGACACATTTGTGTTTGTGTGTGCTCAGACGAGCACGCTGGGGGAACATAAAGACAGTCTGCCCTCAAATTAAGACCTGTAGCTCCATCGCTGTTAATCCTTCCTCCCCCTCAATGGCATACGGTGCCAGCGCGTTGCGTAGACCTTAATAAATGCGCCAACGGTGAGCTGCAGTGAAATGTAGAGCTCATAAGAAACCAAAGAGGCTAATAAGTCAGACGCCATGTGGATTTAGTGTACAGCACACAGCGCGATGGGATAGGGCAGCCACATATTAGAAATGCCAAAGAAATTGTTCGAATCCATCAGAGGAAGCGAGAGGAAGACTGTGGGAATGGAGGAAGAAACAATAAATTGGGAATGAGAATCCAAATTTTATTTGATGTAATAAAAATAAAATATCGCATGCCTATATACACATACAGAAAGTCATTATGTTCCCAGTCTAAATTTCTTTCACACAGATTGATATCACATCATTGAATTATGATGATTTGGATGAGATTTGCTGTGAATGAGGTGGCTGTTAATAGTATTATGGAGAGAGTGAAAGAATGAATCGTGAGGACAGAAGAAGCCTGCACACGACTTGAAGATCAATGAGAAGCACAGGCATAGATTTGTGCCTGCTGCGCTTGGCGGAAAGGCTGAAGGGAACTAATCTTTATGTCCATATTGAGTCTCATGACACAGGACTGACAGGAGCACTAGAAATATATGCCCTCACAGTCACAAGACCAAGTACAGGCACCAGTGGCAACAATAGAGGAGTTGTAGGTTGTCTTCATTTCTATTATAATTAATATATAATCATCATTACATCAACATTATTTCCAGCATCACCATCAGTACTGACATCATTACAATCATCCTCATCATAAATATCATTATTGTCATATCACCATCATTATCACAATTACCATCATCTTCATTATTACATCACCACCATTATTACCAGCATCATCAGCAATACCGACATGACCCTAATGACTACCATCATCAATGTCATCTCGCCATCATCATCACCATCATCCTCATCGTTATTATCATCATCACCATCACTATCACATCATTATTATCATCTTCATTACATTATCATCACTGCTGCCACCATAATCAGCATTACCATCTCTATTATTATTGACATATAATTGTGATTTCATCACATGATCATAATTACCATCACTGTCATCATTACATCACAATCATTGTTATCAGTACCATCATCCTCATCACCATCGCTATCACTATTTTCATATCACTGTTATCACATCTTGATAAATTGTTACCAGCATCATCGTAATCATTATCATCATCCCCATCACCACCATCATCATCATATCATGTCATCATAATACCATTATCATCAATTCAATTCAATTCAATTCAAATCTAGTTTATTATTACAAGCATATTCATCATGACATCATTATCATTGTTACCAGCATCATCATTACAATCATCCTTATCATTACCATCACTATTTATCACTATCACTATTTTCATATCAGTCTCATCACATCATGATAAATCGTTACCACCATCATCATCGTCATCATTATCATCATCCACCATCACATATCCACATCATCCACATAATCATAATATCATCATTATATCACCATCATTACCAGCATCATCATCTTCATCATCATTACTGTCACTATCATTATAGTACTGTCACCATCATCATACCATTATCTTCATCATTACATCACAATCATTGTTACCAGCATCATCGTCATCATTATTCTCATCATTACCATCACTATCATTATAGTACTGTTATCATCATCTTCATCATTACATCACCATCAATGTTAACAGCAACCCCTTCATCATTATCCTCTTCATTACCATCACTATCACTATTTTCATATCAGTATCATCACATCATGATAAATCATTACCAGCATCATCATCATCATAATCCTCTTCATTACCATCATTATCAGTATTGTCAAATCACATAATCATACTATCATCATCACTACATCACCATCACCGTTATCATCATCCTCGTCCTGTCACCTTCATCATAATACCATTATTTTCATCATTACATTACTATCATTGTTACCAGCATCATTGTCAACGTCATTCTCATAGTTACCATCATTATTATTATAGCCCTGTCATCATAATCATCATAATACCACCATCTTCATCATTACATCAAAATCATTTATCACGATCACATCATGATCAAATCATTACCAGCATCGTCGTCATCATCATCCTCATCATTATCATCACTATCATTATTGTCAAACCACATAACACCATCATCATTACATCACCATCACTGTTACCAGCATTATCGTCATTCTTATAATTACCATCACTATCAGTATAGTCCTGTAACCATCATCATAATAGCATTATCTTAATCATTACCTCACCATCACTGTTACCAGCATCATCATCAACATCATTGCCATCACTATCATTATAGTCCTGTCAGCATTATCATTATACCATTATCTTTATCATTACATCACAAACATTGTTACAGCATCATCGTCGTCATCATCATCCTCGTCATTAGGCTCACTATCATTGTTGTCATTTCATAATCATGATATCATCATCTTTATCATTACTTCAGCATCATTATTAACAGCATTATCATCATTACTGTCATCAACACATCACTATTATTATAACATCAACACCATCAGCAGCACTATCATCTTAATTATTACATCATCATCATTACCATCATTCTCATAATTATCATCACTATCATTGTCTTCTCATCATTACATCATCGACAGCATTGTCATCATAATTACTGTACCAGCACTATTGTCATCTCGCCATCATCAGCATCCCATTGTTATCTTTACTGTCATCATTACCTTCACTATCATTGTCATCTCATCATCACCACTATCACGTAATCATCGCCACTACCATCACTATTATCATGGCGATCTTCAACAGCATCAGCACTACCCACAAAGCAGCAAGTACAGTTCATGCACACTCTATACCTGTATCACACCCAATCACTGTTTTGGTCAGACAGAGCACAACCACTCCGCCCTCATCTGTCAGTCAGTTCAGGCTGGATTAAGGATGAACGAAAGAAGGTGAGAGAACACTTTATCGTTCATATCCAGCTGTTAGCCCATCCTTTCATCCTCTGCTGGTATTTTCATGTCTACATGTGTGGGAGTGGTAGAGACTGTTATTGCCTAAGACCTGTCCACCTGCAATGCTACATTTCCACTTGCAAAAAATCCTCACAGGGATGATATTCCACCAAAACCTCCCTACTTTGCTTGATATATATTTCACACGATAAACACAGACCCAAATGACATTCTGATACAAAGCGTTGGCTATGGCGCAAAGAGGACCACCAGAGGAAAAATCAATTGGAAAGGTTGTGTTTTTTAACAGGGACATACTCCACATTCCAACCATGCCGTGTGCTGCAGAATGTGAATGAGATTTCACATGGGCACCATCTGGTCAACAGGGAGGTCACTGCATTTATTTATTAATTTTTTTTGGCGGTAAAACAATTCTGTTTTCCTTTCATTTTTCCCACCTATTGTCAAAGATGTTCCTCTCACCTCCAGCAGAAATCTCAGAGGGGGCAGTTGCCGGCGGCAGCAGGCAGGCCTAAAATCACAATTAGACACCCCTCTTTCTAATCCAGCATTTCAGGGTTCTCACTCGGCAGCCAGTGTGCTTATGAGAAACTGTTTTGGGTTATTTCAGTGTGGCTAAAATCCTCTTAGATCTGACCTCTCCGATCTGTGATGACAGGGGTTTAAGAGTACTATGAAGAATTTTACAGCACTTGAAGGAATTCACTTGCTCTTGTTGTTTCAAAACCCAATGCACTAAAGAAATTATGCAAATGTAATGACAATGCCACAAACAAACCCAAAAACACTATTTGCGTGGTGCAATTCATAATTTTCTAAAAGTATAATGCCTTTCTCCATTATCAAATGAACTAACGCTGACATGACTGCTAGAAAATGTACCCAAACACCTCTTTTAAATAAAATTCTGTTTACCACCTGCTTTCTGAGTCACAAACCTTCGAAAAGGTATCACATGTCACATGAAAAAGTCTACCCCACAGAGTGTTTAATGGAGTGCCTACAACTGAGACAAATGAGATGCATACACACAATCATGCACAGCTGCATGCATGCATACTGTTATCATATCAATATAGCTTCTATTCATTTAATTGAACTGATTTAGAGTATCCTCCTCTGGGCACACAGCGAGAGAATGTGTAAGCTCTGGCTGTAGATGTTCACTGAGGTGCCACTGTTTATTAGATGTATTGTCATTATTGTTGAGACAGTTTAATAGAGCCACCTGTGGGCAGCCCTGACTCATCTCAGCGGAGAGCTAACAAGCCACTATTAACCACGCTATTCATCTAATGCTATATTGTCCTGCATGGCATATCAGACCAAATCCTTTACTGGCATAGTGGATATTTAGACAATTGCCATTACAATATATAAATATATAAATACGGAAAAATCTGAAAAACAAACATTTATGCACATTTGGGTAGATTCATTGCAAAAGTCTTCTATGCTTCAACCATTTTAGCTTTTCCCGATCACGATTAAATTAACTCTAAATTGTAAAACAAATGTTAATACTCATAATTCAATCTAATGGAGCCAGGCAGACTGGTTAGAATCACTATTCTTTCCACTCAGTTTTTTTCTCATTGTGTATTATTTTTTTTGTTTACTATATTATGTTCTTCTGTAATTATTAGCAAAACCACGATTTGTCAATTTATTTATTAATTTAACGTTGTAATGCCTGTGGTGACGATTTGCTGTTTGACAGCTGCTGCTGTTTTGATTTGAATCTCTTGTTACTCATAATGACCAGCCAGATTGTGTGGTATGATCCTCTTGTCTGGCTGTCTGGGTCAACAGAGTGCTTTGATTTAGAAGATAAAATCCATTTCTATGGACTGTCTGTCACTGTTGCCAGGCAGGATGGAGCCGTTCTGAAGTTACTCAAGCAAGCGAGACATGAGTCTTCACAGTCAAAAGGCCGTAAATTACCTCACATGCTTGGTTGGGATCAAACATCTATCAAAAGCAGCTTTCATCACTGCAGAGCCAACTGAAGGGTTTTGGATGAAGTCATCTGATAAAGTGCGGCCTTTCACCTACATAAACCATAACTGATGCATTTTTCTGGATTATATCGCAAGGATTAGGGCTCTCTGATCAACAAACAGTGACTAGTATCTCTATGTTATATATAGTGTTTATAATATGTACACTGTCTGAAGAAAATGCTCACGCAAACTGACCGCCTTGAGTTTTTGTGCATGGCTATGCATTTCTAGGGTTGTTCGGGGCATGACCAGTGGTGTGGCCAAGTTAAGAAATGTTTAACTTTATGCAAATGAGGAGCAATTTTTGGAAATTACAACTGATAGAACTACAAATGTTAGTGGAGCTTGAATGCTGGCAAGACAGAGACAGTACAGAGAGCTGATTTCACTGTTCTGTATGATGTTGTCTGTAAACATACAGATGAGGTCAAAAGTTTACATACACCTTGCAGATGCAATACGTTAATTATTTTACTAAAATAAGAGGGATCATACAAAATGCATGTTATTTTATATTTAGTACTGACCTGAATAAGATATTTCACATTGAAGACGTTTACATATAGTCCACAAGAGAAAATAATAGTTGAATTTATAAAAATGACCCTGTTCAAAAGTTTACATACACTGTGTGCATGATTCTTAATAGTCTGTTGTTGCCGGAATGATTCACAGCTATGTTTTTTTTTGTTTAGTGATAGTTGCTCATGAGTCCCTTGTTTGTCCAGAAGGAAAAACGATGCATTAAGAGCCAGGAGGGTAAAAATGTTTTGAATTTGAAGATCCTGGTTAATTATTTTGTCTTCTGGGAAACATATAAGCCTCTTCTGTAGCTTCTGAAGGGCAGTACTAAATGAAAAAATTGCGATATTTAGACAAAATAAGAAAAATATACACATTCTGTTCAAAAGTTTTTACCCTGGCTCTTAATGCATTGTGGTTCCTTCTGAAGCATCAGTGAGTGTTTGAACTTTCTGTAATAGTTGCATATGAGTCTCTCAGTTGTCCTCAGTGTGAAAAGATGAATCTCAAAATTATACAGTCATTGTTGGAAAGGGTTCAAATACACTGAAAAATCTAAAGGACCTAAAGGACTTTTCCAAAGAACAGCAACCAGTTTAACAGTTCAGGACAAACAAGGGACTCATGAACTTATCAACTATCGCTAAACAAAACAAAAAAAGCACAGCTGTGGATCATTCAGGTAACAACACAGTATTAAGAATCAAGTGTATGTAAACTTTTGAACAGGGTTGTTTTTATAAATCAAACTATTATTTTCTCTTGTGGACTATATGTAAACGTCTTTCATGTGAAGTATCTTATTCAGGTCAGTACTAAATAAAAAATAACATGCATTTTGTATGATCCCCCTTATTTTGGTAAAATAATTAACATTTTGCAAGGTGTATGTATACTTTTGACCTCAACTGTAGATATGAATGTAATAAAATGACATGTAAAAAGGAACTGTCAACAGCTTTAGTGAGTTTGGTTTATACACTGATAATTCTTTGATTACGTGATGCAATGAGTAGTTTAGCACAGATGCAGTTATGCAGCAATACTGAAATAATTCGCTCTAATTTCCTCTGTATAATGCTTATTATCTGGGACAAGAAAACTGATTATTTATCTAATTCGAATGACATTTTGAAACTGCTGGCAGTATGATCCAGTTTAAACTGTATATTGATAGATCGCTCATCTGGTTAATGTTTTATTTCACTAGCACTGCTGTAGTTTATATAAAAACACTCTCCAACAGCAGACTGTTGGCTCCGTCCCTCCTTCACTGTAAGTCCATGGGATTTTTCATCAAATTACCAATCCACAATGTAAAAACCACAAGTCTGATCACTTGAAAAGTAAAAGCACCCCTCTCTTCAACAGCTTTTGTTAATTATCCCTGCACGTAACTACACCATTACATTTCTCCACTGATGGCCATTCAAAATAGCTCAGTATATTAAAAAAACACAAATTTCTGAAAGAAACAGCAAGAAAGAAATCTGAAATAGACCTTTTTTCTCATCTACTACCATTAGCATCACAGCCAAAGCACTAGCATAGCAAAACAGCTCTAGCACAATAGTTATTATTATTGATTTCTGGATCTTGTGCTGTCAGCAGCATTATCAGTGAGTATGACTGATGTTATTTTCCAGAGGTTCCAAAGTGATCATTCACATGGCATTTACAGTTCAGGGTCAAAAAACGACTGGTCATGAAGCAAAGATCACAGCATCTAGGTTGCGTACTTCTGGTGTCGCATGCACTAGCCGAGCAACTGCCATTGAGATGAATGGCCATGCTAACGGAAAGCAAATCAGTTGGTAATGGCCTGTTACCAGCAAGACATCAGCTCGAAACTCTAGCAACCATGTATCAGTCCTGGTGCTACAGGAAACATTGAACGACATCCAGCATGACTAGGATCTCCACATTTCCACATGTTCATACTGTACTACTTTTTTAATGGAAAACGACATCTGCGTGCAACGTGTACGATAAATCACCTTTCTCTCTATCGGAGCCACTGAAGATGACTTTCACAGACCGGTTGCTGGCATCTGCTCTTACCTTACTGAATGCCCAGGAGTTTAATTAGCATTGGAGCCACCTGGATCTCTCTATGGAGTGAACATCTGAAACAAAAACAAATTCAGGTAGAAAAACAACCTGTTACTGCCTGCTGCTTTATCACGCCGGAAAACACGAGAGGGAAGGAGGGAGATCGAGATGCACATCTGCTGGAGTTTAATAATACCTTTGTTTTACAGGTCTGTTTCATCAAACATACACAGATACATGCACACTCTTCTTCCTCCTACACAGCATGTAAATTAATGGTTGCAGTAACAGCAGGTCTGTATAGGTGGATGTGTGTGTGTGTGTGTGTACGGGGTCAGAGCAGGAAAGGGGAGCGTCAATGTGTGTGTTTACCCCGAGGCTGTGTGTACTGTCAGCATACACTCTTAAAAACACGGAGGAAATTAATAGAGGAGGAAATGAATTATGTCTCGAAACGATTGGCCAGACTTCACAGCCAGGTTACCCAGGGCAGAGAGAGTCCATTCTTCCCACTGCTGAAAAAAACCTCTAAAACACACACAAACGAATAGAATGACACTTAGTGTAATAACAGGAGAGGAGAAATTAGATGGTTCACAGCCTGTAGTTAAGAAGCTGAGGCCATTTTTATGCCATACTGATCGCTTTCTCTCTCTCTTACTTTCTGACACTGCACAAATTGGATAGGTGTTATAGCACATGTGTGTGAAAACACCTTTCTCTGTCTGTCTCTCCCTTTGCTGATAAGTGTTTGGTGTGTGAATTCACCTGTGGTAAGGCGAAGGCAGAATCAACAGGAAAGTACACTTGTTGAGTACAAGATGTGTCAAATTTAACTGTGTAGGTAATGAAACCACTGGAGAATATGCACTGGCCACAAAAAGTATGCTACCCTTTCAAAAAAGTATTCTACAAAATGTCATGGCTTTAGTTCAGGGGGTTTTTAACTGGCATCCTGGGACCCTCAGAGGATTGCAAGGGGTTTCTAGGTAGTTTGCAGAAAAAGTAAGAGAAATAAGACTTAAAGGAGAAGTTCACTTCCAGAATGAATACTTCCTGATAATTTACTCACCCCCATGTCATCCAAGATATTCAAATCTTTCCAGTTGAAAAGAAATTAAGGTTTTTGAGGAAAACATTCCAGGATTTTAGGGTTGAAGGTGTAACTTGCAGTTTCAATGCAGCTTCAAAGGGCTCTACATGACCCCAGCCAAAGAACAAGGGCCATATCTAGCGATAATGATTGGTAATTTTCTAAGAAAAATACAACTTTATATACTTTATATACGGAGTAGGCGGAAGTTTTTATATACTTTGTATATAAATGCAAAGATGAGCATTTATATACAAAGTATATACATATGTGTTTTTTTTTTGTTTTTTTTTAGAAAATTACTAATCGTTTCAGTAGATAAGACCCTTATACCTTGTTTGGGATTGTGTAGAGCCCTTTGAAGCTGTATTGAATTTGCAATTCGGAATGTTTTCCTCAAAAAACTACATTTCTTTGCAACTGAAGAAAGAAAGACATGAACATCTTGGTTGACACAGGGGTGAGTAAATTATCAGGAAATTTTCATTCTGGAAGTGAACTGCTCCTGTTTTTTTTCTGGGGTTATAAAAGTTGTAATGTAACAGAAGTTGCGAGAGATAATTTCTTCTGCATTGTTGTGAAACAGATTATTTAAAAATTAAAAACAATGTCAACAAGGACATTTTTGTTTGGAAATTAGGAAAGATTTAGAAAATAGGGTTAATTTCCATTTCATGCTAACTTAACACAATACAGTATTTTAAACACATTTACTAAATGTAATTTAATATTTACCTAATCATGAAAGCAATTTTCAGTTTACAGCTATAGCTTTAAAGAGTACAACATTCTTTAAAGGGGCCATCGGATGCAAAGTTCACTTTTACATGTTGTCTGAACATTAATGTGTGTTGGCAGTGTATGTACACAACTACCCTATAATGATAAAAATCCATGCAGTGGTTTTTAATTAATCTGTAAAAATAATATCCCCTTTTTTAAATCAAGCCATTCTCAGATTCCTGTCGGTGTGGCGTCACGGTGTGGCATTTTACCTCAGACCCACTTTACATCAGCTGTAACAGTCCCACCTCCACTGTTTCGATGCCAGAGCAGGGATGTAAATTCCCTGTAATATCTCTGCCATTGAGTGATTGAGGTGTTCTGTTGCTGGATGTAATAATGAACATAGTGGTCGTCATTTACTCCCAACATCTGAGCCGCTGAAGATGCAGTGGATTACGTTTGTTTGTGAAGGGAATGTGCCTCCCGAACATAAACGTGTCTATGTTCACGCAAATCATTCGTGATCCACCTTCACCTAAAGCAAAAGTGAGGTTTTTTTTTATGAATCTCTGCAATCACCTTTCCTAATAACGCAGCTAAAGTAAACAGGCTCGTCACTCCACAAAGAGAAGAGAGGGGCGGGGCGAGCAGAGCTCATTAACATTTAAAGCAACCTCGACCAAAACAGGATGATATTTGCGGAGCTCATTTTGACAAGGTAAAAAGGGTGTTGTTTTGCACAACAATTGAGAATTTTTAACCAAAGTATACTATCGACTTTTCATTAAGACCCTAAAGAATAATATCAACTGGAAAATGGGCATCCGATGACCCCTTTAAGGTTTATACATCTAACATTACTTTAATAGTGGATAAAAAACATGCTATCAATTTTATATGAAGTAAAAGTACACCAATATTCAAATCTTGTCATTATTTTAACATTTTGCTTTAGAAAATAGTTATTACATTATAACACCCATTTATTTAATTTAGGAAACAACATGTATTTATAATATGTCACTTATTATTTTTCTCACACCATATAAATGAGCCTTTTAAAACTAAATTATATAGCTGCTATTGTATTTTAGGGAGGTGGTTGCAAGGAAAACAATATTTTGTTGTAATATATCATTTAATTATTAAGACTTGAATTATAAAATTTGTATTTGTAATGTACTGTAAAGGTTCATGAGTTAGTGTTTATGTGCATACCTCTGTGTATGTGTGTGTGGGCTGTAGTCTGAGCAGCTGGGGCCGTCAGTAATTCCAGCTCCTGAGGGGGTTGTTATTCTGCAGTTTATAGGACCAAGCAGCGCTCCACTCCCTGGCTGAGACACCACCACAGAGACAGAGGCAGAGATGGAAAGACGGGGGGACCAAACCACATAGCTCATATGCCATTCCAGAGCAATCACACACACGCCGTCTTTACTTTACACACCACCTGCATACACACACACATTCACACAGGCTAAACGAAAGGCTTCAATAGGTTGTGATTGATAAAACATGTCTCGCAGCGCTTACTCACTGAATGAACCTGAGAGAGAAGGTAATGATACCCCTCGATACCCACTGGAGCTGGCTAAGCCGCCCTCTGGGTAACGGTAATGTTTTCCTCTTGTGTTCCCATGGCCTTGCTCAAGCAGTGGAATGTTAAAAATAAGCCCATTAAAAGGTGGGGAAAGTGCTGGGTGAGGGATGAGTTTGTGTGTGTGTATGTGTACTGTGAGGGACAATAAGCAGGTATCCAAACTCTGCTGAACCTTTGCAGCTGTTTTCTCTAGTTACGTACGCACACAGCCAAAAAACTGACATTTTGTAAAGGCCTTTAAAAATTCTGTAAACAAGACTGAAAAGAGATGTATGCCATCAGGACACACATCTCAAAGACTGACAGGGCTGTACAACAACAATAGACTTAAAAGCATTTATATGCAATGTACACTACAGGTTTAGATTTACATGTGTGTTCTGCTAGTTACGTATGATTTATTAGTCCAGAGGTTCTCAACTCTTGCCCTCGAGGTCCACTTTTATCAAAATCACCTGCCTGTAACTTTCTAGTGATCTTGAAGACCTTGTTCAGGTGTGTTTAATTAGGGTTGGCCTGAGCTAAACTGCAGGAAAGTGGACTTTGAGGGCCAGAGATAAGAACCCCAGCATTAGTATTAGTAGTCTCCCTTGCGAAAGCCATTAACCATGGTTTTATTATGGTAAAATTGTAGTAACCATGGTTTTTGGCGCATTGATTACCATTTGCATAACCATAGTTTTAGTACAAATACCATGGTCAAACTATGGTTAATGTAGCAAGACCATGGTTAATTTGTGTTTTTTTTTATTTGTTGTAAAACCATGGTAAATTTTTTTAAGGGGTATGCAGATGTGCATGAACAGTTATCACTGTGCAGTGATTTTATACAAAATTAAACGTGATGTTGTTTCAACGAACAAAAAAGTTAATAGTGACTTACATTTCAGATGTAAATCTAACACAATCCGTTGCCACCGATGCTTGCTTCAGAATCTCGACGGAAGTATATGGACACCCTGGTATTTCCTGTTTCATGAAACTGCAAATGCTGGACAAACTACTTATTTTATGTACTTTTTTCAGTACATAATCAGCTTTATTAGGAAGCGGAATGTCTGTTTTTTTCTGCAAACGAAAAAAAGTTCCAACGAAGCCTGTGTATGAACGGTTGAATGAATCATTCAAAGATTTGTTCAGTAACGTATTACATTCCTGAATGAATCAGTGTTGTTGATGGAATCGGTTGAATGATGATGAATGACTGTCTTATAAGGTAGACAGTTGGTTGCCGCCACCTAATGGCATAACATAAACAGAATGAGCACAATACCCACAAAAAGCACAGACTGACAGGTCTGGCAAATAAACAAGCGAACCGCTGTTTTTTCTTCTTTAGGAAAAATGAGTACTTACGAAAATTAACCATGGTTTTACTACAAAAACAAAAACAAAAACAAAAAAAAAAAAAAAAAAAAAAATACTACAAATTAACCATGGTTTTGGTAATCAAACTCTAATTTAACCATGGTATTTATAGTAAAGTGGTTTTACAAATATGGTTCCTACACCTTTACTATAATAAAACCATGGTTAATTTTCGTAAGATGACTCAATTAAAAATTTGTCTCATTTTAACATACTTAAAACATGGCTGTGATCTACATTTTTGTTGCTTTACTCAACACTCAATATTTCTGTTAATATTTCAGTGATTATTCTATCGGTCTAAAGTGCCCATATTTGAAAGGTTCAGTTTGAGAGTTGCCAACGACAGGTTTGTATGCAGGTAAAATAAAACACTTTCATTTTCTTGTAATATGCATTTAATGTTGCGTTATTTCTCAACGACTCTCAAACGATTCGTTCGAAGATTCCCGCCCGCCTGGTGAATGATTCACTCCTTTGAGTCGGTTCTGTTCGGTGAATTAAATGGACGGTGCGCGATTCAGATTCAAGCATTGGAGGCTCCATTGAGGCTGTGTAACTACGACGTGTAAAAACGATTTACCTATGTTTACTTGCTATAAAACATTGAA
The DNA here is from genome assembly GCA_019740295.1 of Labeo calbasu. Taxonomy (NCBI): domain Eukaryota; kingdom Metazoa; phylum Chordata; class Actinopteri; order Cypriniformes; family Cyprinidae; genus Labeo; species Labeo calbasu. Next base: position 22,053 of record JAHKKF010526236.1, read on the forward strand.
TATAATCCTGAAATGCGTGTTAGTGATGCCAGTGATGATGAAGAAGGTCTTAGTAACAGATTGTGAACAACTCAGGTAAAGGCATTTCCCATACAAAATTCAACAAATTGCGACAAAATGCGAGACATTTCCATACTGTGTGACTTAGGTTGTGTTTATGCTCAAAAACGTAATCGTTTTGGCGGAGATTTTAGTATGTCTCTCTTAACCGATTTTAATCCTTAATAAAGTTATAGACCTGTGACAGCTTAACCCAGTCTTACATAATGAATAATAAATAAATAAATACATATTTGGAAACCTAGCTTTCAATGTTGGTATTAGTGAGGATATCTTCCATTGTTTCTATAAGTTATGAAATAGCAAAGTTTGTCTCTCTCTTGGTTACAATACACTTCTCACAAAAACACACTGCCTTCATTGCTTTAGAGGATATTTCCTTTCTGTATGCCATCTGTCAAAAGTTTGGATTTCAAATGACAATTTCTGTGTTGTTTCTGTTTAGGAAATAATCTCTCTGTGCAGAGTCAAATATCTGTCTCCTCGCTTCCAGCCATTCTGCGTTCACTCTGCTATGTTCTTCTCTTTCTTCACTGGAAAAAGTGCCTACCCAGACTTTGATGTCCAATCCAGCTATCTCAAGGTAACACTAACAAAATAAAACATCACATTATTTATTCTCCAATTACAAAACTGATCTAGCAGCCCTTTCCTCTGTCTTTCAGTGTCTGTAATTCACACACTCAAATATTTACACTCACACAAACCTTATCATTTTCTCCCAGTGAGACGTGAATTTGATTATCTTCTGAATAGATAATAAGCACCAAAGATGATTTATAACGTCATTATCGATGAAGGCATTTTTACAGCATCAATGTAATCATATTTCATAAAGTCCATTCCCCCACGACAACCGAACGTCCGACTTTCACCAACAATATAAAACGATCAAAACATCCCAAATAATTATTTTCAAAACAATCACTGTGTGGAAAGCGAGAAAGAAAGCCTTTTTACAGAAATGTAATTTGATTTTGCTGGAGGCAGATGAGTCAGAGGCTTTCGCAGCGTGGCAGGAGAAAGACTGACTGCGAGCAGCCTGCAAAAGACGTCTCTAATTTTCTGACAGTCATATGACTGCCCATTTTTAACCTGCCTTCACCCCCTCCCACATCTCCTTATTTGCATACAGGGGAATAATAACCCAGAGATGTGAGGCTACAGAAACAATATGATGGGTGGTGTTGATTTCACCGTGGCTATGAAACGTAATTGCGGCATGAAGGGAAACGTGAGACGTACGAAGGCCCGTCTGATCTCAGCAGCAGTTTGCGTGCTGCTGCCAAATACGTCAACGGCGGCAGACAGTGCATCGAGACGAGGCTAACACCAGCTTTCATCAACCCAAACATGCCACTTATGGTGTTTAAACAACCTTAATGGAAAATAGCACAGGTCCTTCTCCACACGCCCAATTGAAGAGGGCGGTTGGTGGGCACTTGGTATTGACAATCTCCCTAAAAGGGAAGGGGGGTGCTGTAGAAAGAAAAATAAATATGACAGGTTGTTGTTTCGCTTTGTTCAGCATGATGGTAAATCTGTTGTTAGGTAGATATTTACAAGAGCTGAAGCCAAACAGTTTTTCTAGGTGGAACACGGTGATAAACAAGCACATGTTCACTAAATGAACTCAAAGACACCCTCCCTCAAGAAGAGTCTGGAACTTTTTGGTCTTGGAACATGATAAAACAGAAGATCTGAAAGCAGGTGTGGAATGTCTTCACAGAAATATTATACAGACCGTGGTCTTTGCCATCACATATTCCAGTCCAAATGAATTCAGTGTGGAGAAAGACAATTAGAGTCGGACTTATATAGGCAGTATATTAAATTAGACTTGAAGAGAAAGTTCTTTTTTTGGACTAATTTTGTTTCTCAGAACGACAGTTTAAATAGAGAAACTGTTTCTCACTATGTGACTGTGTTGTGTATCACAGTCAGGCTCAAAACTCAAAAGATGTTTACCAAAAAGATAAGCTTGGCTGACCCTTTGCCAACATAAGATAGGAATCCAGAGTGATCTTATTTCATTAGCTGTATATCCTCTCACATCTAGGATGGAAAATCAGGTGAAGTAATATACTAAAAAGGGAATATTTGCAGTTTATGCAGGTAAACATAATGATGTTGCTATTACAGCCGGCAGATTTAGTATTGTATCTGTATCTCCAGGATTGCTTTTGAGTACTACAGCAAAATTTATAAAAGGATTCCAAAAAGTGTTTTATTGGAATGGCTGTTGATGAAGTGCAAACCGGTGAAATAAACAATTCTTATTAGTTTTAGATGTTAGTTTAGTTTAAGAAAATTCTAAGACATGTATAGACATCTGTAGCTAATATCCATTATGTTTTTAATGCAGATTGTTGCCATTATTTGCTTTAAAGGGGGGCTATTATGCAAAAATCCCTTTTATAAGGTGTTTGAAAACAGTTGTGTGGCCGCAGTGTGTGAAAACAACCAGCCTATATTGGTAAAAATACACCCACTAATTTTTTATAATGCCAATAAATCATAAACAGTCTCTGAACGTGCAATTCCAGTTTTTACCCTATGACGTCGTCGGAGAGAAAAAGTTCCGCCCATTTATTTGTGACGATCTCTGTCCTATTAGCGTAGACACAGCCCTGAGTGAAAAGCAGCAGTCTGCCATTACTGTTTTCTTGCTGTAGCTGCTGGAGATATACAATGTCAGCACCAAAGAGGCATTACAAGTGTCGTGTGTTTGGATGCACCAACGAACATGCCTCCGTCTGAGCTGCTGAGGACACTGTGGTTAAATATCATTTTCGAAGGAAATGTCCTAGAAAAAATCAGTAAAGTCCCCTGTGTTTAGGGATCAATACCAATGCTTTGAGCACGTACGTCAATGTTTGTTTTCCAAGCTGCCTTTCTCTTTCTGCCTTTAAGGCTAATTTTGCTAAAGCTACCATTGTCTCTGTCTGTTTTCATTGATGCTGCCTTTTCGTGCTACCAGAATGATCGTAAATGGAAATGTGGAAGTTAAAAATAGTATTCGAAAGCAATGTGAAGTTGACCACTTGAATTTGTCAAGTTCATAATTATTTATCGTGCCCTGCTCCCCGTCTGTGTAATTCATAAACGCGCCTTTATTATTGCACAGTACAATCAGATGACTTTTAAACTGATTCCGGTTGGAACATGTAAGGCTGAACACCGCTACTGAGAGTTTCTGACATTTTCAGTGTGTGAAAATATCTTGTTTTGTTTTTGCCGGGTCTTGAAGCTCTGCCCTCCTCTCTAAAGGGGGCCGTGAGCACCAGCTCATTTGCATTTAAAGGGACAAACACTAAAATGGTGCGTTTTGGCTTATACCGTAAAAGTGGCAATTTTAACAAGCTACAAAAAAATCATTTGTCGGGTATGTTGAGCTAATACTTCACATATACACTCTGGGGACATCAGAGACTTATTTTACATCTTGTAAAAAGGGGCATAATAGGTCATTTTAGCGGATGGGAGCTTGGGCCTCATCATTTTCACATACAGTACACACACACACACACACAGAGCAAGTGTCCCCTTTGCAGGTCTCCTGTCACTTGTGGCTCAGGCCGTCTCCAGCCATCTGCCACTGGGAGGATGTTTGAATATGATTCAAACGCTCCTGACAGCTTTCTACACATCCCTGGTCTGCCTGTAGTAAAACATTTATTCCCATCTGCAGATTCTCTGCATCAAACTCATGAGAGATTCACTCTGTAACTTTACTTTTGGCTTTTGGCAAGAAAGCAATGCAATGATTGTACCTATTATGAAAGATAAACAACTTTTATGAGAGCAAGGAACAAGAAATGGAGGAGAACTRCACTTCCAGAACAACAATTTACGAATAATTTACTCACCCCCTTGTCATCCAAGATGTTCATGTCTTTCTGTCTTCAGTCGTAAAGAAATTAAGGTTTTTGAGGAAAACATTTCAGGATTTTTCTTCATTTAATGGACTTGATTGGTGCCATGATATTGAACTTCCAAAATGCAGTTTAAATGCAGCTTCAAAGGGCTCTAAATGATCCCAGCCGAGTATGAAGGGTCTTATCTAGCAAAACAATCTGTCATTTTTTAAAAAAAAATACAAATTTGTAGAATTTTTAAGCACAAATCTCGTGTAGCGCAGGCTCTGGGATGCGCGTCCACAACACTACGAATCACATCTAAGTTCATTGTCTGTGTACTGTGTGTCTGTAAAAACTCCATCTTATTTTCTCCTTCAACTTCACATTTGTCCAACATTGTTGTACCTTTTTGTTTGTAAACAGCGTTTGACTTACTTGCACTTCTTTAGTCTTTGCGTGTTCGCTTTGTAAACATTTGGTCTGTAGTTCCGCGTGACCTTTCGACGCGATTCAATAGTACGTAGTGTCGTGGATGTGCATCCCAGAACCTTTTTCAGAAAAAAAAAATTTATTTTCAGAAAAAAATGACTGATCTTTTTACTAGATAAGACCCTTTGTCCTCGGCTGGGATCATTTAGAGCCCTTTGAAGCTGCATTAAACTACATTTTGGAAGTTCAAAAATGGGGCACCAATGAAGTCCATTATATGGAGAAAAATCCTGAAATGTTTTCCTCAAAAACCATAATTTCTTAACGATTGAAAGACATGAACATCTTGGAAGACAAGGAGGTGAGTAAATTATTTGTAAATTGTTGTTCTGGAAGTGGACTTCTCCTTCAACAAGAGTTGCAAATATGGCAAAAATCACAAGAACAGAATCACTGAAAAATCACAATCAGACATACACAACAAAACCAGAAGAGTTTTTTTAATGAATGTGAAATGTTGCCTGCAGTGCTCGAGCAACTACAAATCTGATCAATTATAGATCATTTATTCTATCATTTGCTGTTTTATTGAACAGTTCAATTTTTAACATATTTCATTGATCTTAAACAGAGTAAAGTTTGAGCTCTAATGAGAGTATTGGCCCAAGACATTCTAGGTTTCTAAAAAGACCATCACAAAAAACTGCAAGAAGAAAACAATCCCACCCAGTAGCACTTGGGAGTCCAATTCAAGGTCTTCTCAGCCAAACCCAAACATCACGTATTATCAGAGAAACCACAAGACTGAGTCAGCCAAGACTTCAGCCCTGATCGCTGACAAATTCCCTTGCTCCATTCTGTGCCCCTCACTTCTCCTTGATGGATGGTGAATTGCATTTCTCGAACGTGGCATCGCTGTTAATGAGGAAAGATAGCAGGCATCCACATGACAGCATATTCCTGAATGAGCCACATAACTGACGCTACATGATATTATTTGGTCGGGGGCTGTCAGGATCCAGAACAAAATAATTATGCACACGGATCATTAGTCAAGTCAACATCAAACAGGAAACAAACAAATGTGCCCTTGTATCTGCAGGGATCTGGGTTTAGACTGAGACGGAGGCCACTGCTGTGCAGTGATGCACAGCGAGCTGCTCTAAAATGAGAGTTTTGAATGTATGCAGAGCTGAATATCTTATTCATGTGGTGTGATGCTGTTTCTCTTCTAGTGTTCATTACTTGCTATGTTTATGTTTGAAGTGAGAGACAAGATCACAGTGATATATTTAATGAGTCATGGAGGGATGTTACTTTTGAATGTCTGTCCATGTATGGAGGTTATGCGTTCGATTGGATTGTGTGTGGTCTAGTCTGAAGGGCTGTCTATAAACTGACAGTGTTTGAGACGGTGACACTCACCTCTTGTTTGTCTCCCTTTAAAACAGCTGCACAGGGTGCTGAATTAGGACTGCAAACACATTTCAATGGATTGTCTGAGATGAGCTGAACTTAAATGGGACTGAAATGGACTTGATGTGAAATTTACCCCACCAATGTTTGAGATTTTCCTACAGGATCAATGCGCAGTGGAACTCTTATACACAAATAGATAAATGGACAGATGGATGGATAGATAGTTAGACAGATGATAAGCAGACAGACAAATAAATAGATACTGTAGATAGATAAACAGACAGATAGGTAAGTAAATAGATAGATAGACATACAGACAGATTTTTGATAAAAATCTTATATTGATAAAAATGACCCCGTTCAAAAGTTTACATCCCCTTGATTCTTAATACTGTGTTGTTACCTTAATGATCCACAGCTGCTTTGTTTGTTTGTATGGTGATAGTTGTTCATGAGTCCCTTGTTTGTCCTGAAAAGTTAAACTGCCTGCTGCTCTTCAGAAAAATCCTTTAGGTCCCACAAATTCTTTGGTTTTCCAGCATTTTTGTCTATCTGAACCCTTTTCAACAAGGACTGTATGATTTTGAGATCCATCTTTTCACACTGAGGACAGCTGTAGGACTCATATGCAACTATTACAGAAGGTTCAAATGCTCACTGATGCTCCAGAAGGAAAAACCATGCATTAAGAGCTGGGGCGTGAAAACTTTTGAACAGAATGTGTACGGAGATGTGTACATTTTCCTTATTTTGCCAAAATATCACGTTTTTTTTCATTTAGTACTGCCCTTTAGAGGTTACAGAAGATACTTACATGTTTCCCAGGAGACAAAGTAAGTTAAATTTACCCTGATCTTCAAATTCCAAAAGTTACTTAATGCGTCATGTTTCCTTCTGGAGCATCAGTGAGCGTTTGAACCTTCTGTAATAGTTGCATATGAGTCCCTCAGTTGAAAAGATGGATCTCAAAATCATACAGTCATTGTTGGAAAGGGTTCAAATACACAAAAATGCTGGAAAACCAAATAATTTGTGGGACCTGAAGGATTTTTCTGAAGAACAGCAGCCAGTTTCACTGTTCAGGACAATTAAGGGATTCATAATAAGGAACAACTATCACTAAACAAAAACTGTGGATCATTCAGGTAACAACACAGTATTAAGAATCAAGGGGATGTAAACTTTTGAAACAGGTCATTTTTATAAATTCATTATTTTCTATTGTGGACTATATGTAAACAAAATTAATATGAAATATGTTATTCTGGTCAGTACTAAATAAACAATAACATGCATTTTGTATGATCCCTCTTATTTTTAATGATTCTGAAAGGGGGGGTGCAAACTTTTGAGCTCAACTATAGACAGATATCTATCCGATAGATAGATAGATAGATAGATAGAT
>JAHKKF010526238.1:0-18637 GCA_019740295.1 Labeo calbasu
TTATATATTACTGAATTGCACTGCTGTTTTATTTAGGCTATAACTTTTAACTGAGATTCAGGAAATGCAAATGAAGCAAAATTAATCTGATTGCAATTGTCACCTTTAACATCCTGTGCGACCTTATATAGGAAAAAAAAAAGTTTAATATCTCATATCATATCATCTCATATCAGAGAAACTTTCAGAGCTTCTTGAATGTCCCTCACCCAACCCCCACAAACAACAACAACAAAAACATAATTTTACAACTTCTCTAGATTTTCAAAATAAAATTTTGCTTAGATATAGCCAAGATATAGTGTGCAAACAAAATATGCTTCATAAATTCAAATATTTCTTATTCAAGTCATTTGAAAATCGCTGTCATGTTAATTGTATAACTATATTTATTTGTAGAATTGATAAGTTATTAGGCTAAAAAAATGAACACAATAACTGGCTGGATTAAAAATAAAATAATAATAATAAAAATAAAAAAAAAACAGTGAAAAAACATATTGGTTATCATTACAGTCAAGAGTGATTTATGATGAATGATACAGTGATAAAGGGAAACTAAACTGTTATAATTAGCAGAACATATGAACACATATTTGCTAAAATGACTTTGCAGAAGCTGGAGGGTAATTAATTAGACTAACTAGCAGCACTATTCATCTTCCTTCAGACTGACAGTGATTTTTTTTTTTTTCTGAAGCACAATTTAACAATTGATTGTGGCATAAGAGCCCACCTGCAGCTTGATAATTCATTTTCACACAAGAAGGAGAGAAGAAAAGCCAAAAAAAAAAAAAAAAAAAAAAATTCTCAACTAGGATACATTGCCCGATGGCATGAATATGCAAGAACTCACAAGATGCTGGCAGACTCATTACTAATGTTACTGCCAATTACAAGGCATGTCATGACACTGATTCATGAATATTCAACACTGACTGATCTTCATGCTCGCCACAATGATGGGTCTCGTTTTACAGTTTCACTGAGGTAGAAGAGAAGGGACCTTCATCACAGCACAGAGGAGTCATCCAGCTGCAATACAAGCTGTTTCATTAGCGTTAAATAGTTAAATGTGTGTTATATAAAAGTGCATTAAAATGATGGAGCACTCCCTTGTTCCATGGAACTCACATTAAAGCATATTAAGTAGACATTTAGTCCTGAAAAGAAGGAATCTTAAATTGGAAAAAAGACATAGACCAGTGCCTTGAGCAAAAGGGGTGCTTTTAAGAAATATGGATTTTTTTTTTTTTTTTTGATGAATCTACTGGGGAATTAGATCATGCAATCAACAACATCTGACCATATTGAACCTGTATGAAAATGGGAGAGATTTCATCATCTTTAAATCAAGCTCAATCACATCAAGCATGGAGTGATGTTTCAAAATCATAAAGTCATCTGTTGGCCAATGACACCAGATTAATTCTGCTTATCTCATAGGCAGTGAGCTGGACACATATGATTCTTATCCAAATAGGCTCTGTAAAAGGAAGCTTGTCTAGGATACAATGTCTAGGTTGGACAATGAGTCTGTTCTGCCTGATAATATCAGGTTTGTATGTCACAGTGGTCACTCAATTTCAAATGTCTGTTAAAAAGTTTACAGCCTCTGTTAATAAACATTTCCAATTAGAGATGGCTTACATCATTACTTTGCACATAAGTGTCTGCAGGAACATGCAATGATAGGACAAAGCTCTCTCACTTGCAAACATGAATTATTTGAGTGTGTTTGAATAATGCCTCTTAATGCACTATACCACGATGTTCAGGCCAACCTACTACACGACATAGTCTTATACTGAGATGCTGATAGACATCTGGTGCTGGTAGGCTGGTAGGTTATACTGCAATCTTAAGAAAGACAGAGAAAATTATACTACAGAATACAGCAGCTATGAAAAATCAATACAATGTTTAGGATTAAATCCTGCTTTTATCTGTCAAAATAAGTCATATCTGCCTCAGGGGATGTTTCCTGTCTCAAGCAATTTAGTATATTGATGCATATGAAGCAAACTCTTCATATGCATCAATATATGTTGCATAGATTTTATACACTGACTACAGACTGCCTAATATGACAAATGCAATAAACTCATTTGAATAAAAAATGTGCGGTGCTGTCCATGGTGCTTTACCTGTCTCAATATTCAAGTAAAAGTGCTGAACAGCTCCTGTCAAAAACTGTAGATGGAAGCATCAGGATTGGTCATTTGATTTGGTGATTTTTTTTTTTTTTTTTTGTATTTATTTATGTTTTCTTGCCATTTTTACTTGTTAAAGAAAAGTAAGTAGATATCATGCTGGCCGTTAATGATGTCAGTCAGGATAGCTTAATACATAACTCTTTATACATCACACACACACACACACACACATTCTTCAACGTTTCATAATTGGGAAATAACTTCAGTCCAATTTGATTGCTCTTCATTTGCTGCCTCTTCTTCCCCATGAGCAGTGATTAAACTATGCATATATATAAGGCAGTTAGTAATTAAATGAGCCAATGGGCAATTATTGCTTAATTGTATGTAATTTCCCTTCATTAAAAAGGTAAATGAAAGCAGACCATATTGTGGATATAATATATTAGATATAGCAATAAACCCAATCAGGTGTTGAGCTGGCCTGCCATTCGCTGTGTGGAACATGGCTGACAGTTTTGGACATACTGTTTAAATGAGACATAATGTACACCATGGGATAGTTTGTCCTCAGTGTCAGCCTTGAATGGCTAAATTTAAGTGTCTGTGGTTCACTGACATCCAATTCGTTTTGCATTAGACTGAAATACACTGATCAACACTGTATTTGCTTTGCATTATATCAACCTATAAAACAATTCAAAATGATTGTCCAGTGGGTGGTGAACAACAGTGTCCTCTAGAGGAGACTACCACTCCCATTTAGAGAACACCACAGTGGTTTAGCTCAGCTGCAAACATAACACAGCCAGAATACAACAGGTTTTGAAAGCTGCTTTAAGAAAACCTCACAGGCCTTAATTTTGTACCTGTTTTCATAACAAAAGGAACTGAGCAAAGGTTTTTATTTTATTTTTTCCCTCGTATTGTGGTTTTACTCAATAAGACCATGAAATTGTTTGTGGTGGTTGGGAGATGCAGGATTTAGTTTGTGGAAAGAGGGTGTTCACATGATGGTTGAATAAGACCTGTCTCAATTAACAGTAACACCCACCCATCCAGATACAGTCTGGCCAAGTCTGTTTGAGGAGAAATGACCTCTGTTTTTGGACCTCTTCACAGTTTACATCAGAGTTGTTGTCTGCATCAGATTTATTCATTTTTATTTTATTTTTTTTTGCCAGTTCCTGGTGTAGTTTCTGTTTCACCCTTAAATGGAAATGATTGTAAGAATCCCCTCCTCTGCCCTCTGCTAATGACTGGGTTAGTATGTTTCTTAAACAGAAAGCCCTTGTTTAATAAACACTTAGCTGTGTTGGGTTTAATCAAAAACTGCTCAAACTCATATTTGTTGAAATCAATATATATATATATATATATATTCCTCTCCATATTACTTGTTGTTTAGGTTTAGATTAACCAAAACATCTAAAAACATAGTTTAAATAGAATGATTGAAGTGAATGAAGTGTTTCATTAGAAATCAACCTAATCGAATTTAATAATTTTAATTTCTTAACATACGATGTGTACTCTGCATACTGAACTATAACTTAAAAAAAAAAAAAAAAGGTAAATTGCTATATAGGAAATATAAACTATAGCAGATGTCAATGAAATCACAGTCATGCACCGGCTGTCAGTCAGCCCTCAGATTGGCAGAAGAGTCTCGCAGGTGATTGGTTCCACTCACATATGACGCAGATGACGTACTGAACTCAAACACGTGGGTCTCACATAAACAAAGACACATTGGCAGACAGAGCTCTACATGCCAGTGTTGAGCGCCGCGCTCTGCGAACCTCAAGCAGTACTGGACATTTACTCACATATTCTGCACCACAAGCTTATGGATACAATATAGTTTTACTGATGGTCTACTAAGGTATGTCATTGCCGTTCTATTTATTTATTTATTTATTATTTTTTGTCTGTTTGTGCAAGTATGCATTTTCAACAAGCAGTGCAAAAATGTCCTTTGTCATGTTTGTTTTAAACAGTCCTTGATCGTTGTTTGTTGATTCTGCTGGTTTTATAGAAACTGATTTTTTTTTTTTTTTTTCTGTAGAGCTGAATTGTGAAACGAGCTTACATTCAGTACTTGTCTGAGACTAGATACCAGCGCACACTTATGCTGTGTGAAACTGTTTCTTCATACATGCATTTTTTAAGATAATTAAACTCGACAGTAAAAGCAAATAAACAAACGCGGCGCGCAAAACCTTAATCTTTCACCCAATCGCGCACCTGCTCTGATACGGCGCTAGAAAGTGTATTTTAAATTTAAAAGTTTAAGTGAGCTCTAGAATTTTGCGTAGTTATGTAATAGGACTAATAAAATGTGATGGAAAATCAAGTGAAAGTTGTGTGTTTTATCAGAGGGAGAACCCAGAGCTGATTCGTTTGTCTTGAACCCCGGTATTAAATTTCACCTGATATTATCACCTTCACCGCGATCTGCAGAGGAACAGTCCCACGACTGAAGGTACTTCAGCAAAAAAGATTTTGAATTGTTAAAAGCGATTTTGCAAAGATGCATGCAAGCCGTAACAGTGCAAAAACATGTTTTGATTGGCATGCGTCTATTATTTTCAGCCTGTCTTTCGGGGCTTTTTTTATTGATTGCTGTGTTGTTTGCAGCCATGCCCTGCGTCCAGGCTCAGTATGGCTCATCCCCGCAGGGCGCGAGTCCTGCATCTCAGAGCTACAGTTATCACACCAGCGGAGAATACAGCTGCGATTTTCTCACGCCAGAGTTTGTGAAGTTCAGCATGGACTTGACCAATACCGAGATCACTGCCGCCACCACCTCTCTGCCAAGCTTCAGCACCTTCATGGACAACTACAACACCAGCTATGACGTGAAGCCGCCTTGTCTTTACCAGGTGCCCCATTCTGGAGAACAGTCCTCCATCAAAGTGGAGGAAGTCCAGATGCACACATACCATCAACAGAGCCATTTGGGCCCGCAGTCTGAGGAGATGATGGCCCACTCCGGGCCTATGTACTTCAAACCGTCTTCACCTCACGCTCCAGGAACAGCGAACTTCCAGGTTCAGCCCAATCATATGTGGGAGGACCCGAGCTCTCTGCACACTTTTCATCAGAACTATATGACCTCGCACATGATAGATCAGCGCAAGAACCCCGTGTCCAGGCTTTCCCTCTTCTCCTTCAAGCAGTCTCCACCCGGAACCCCTGTTTCCAGCTGTCAGATGCGCTTTGACGGGCCTCTCCATGTGTCCATGGGGCACGACAGCCCCGGAACGCACCGAGCCCTGGATAGCCAGAGTTTCGCAGTGCCCAGTGCCATCAGGAAACAGGCGGGAATCGCTTTCACGCACTCGCTGCAGCTCAGTCACGGCCATCAGCTGATGGACAGTCAGGTGCCGTCACCTCCGTCCAGAGGATCTCCGTCCACCGAAGGTTTGTGCGCGGTGTGTGGGGACAATGCGGCTTGTCAGCACTATGGAGTCCGAACGTGTGAAGGGTGCAAAGGCTTCTTTAAGGTATGTTTATTATTATTATTATTATTATTATTATTATTATTATTATTATTATTATTATTATTATTGACTTGTTTATTTGTGTTTTGTTGCCACTTATACCCGCTTTCTCTAATCTTAAAAGTAAAATAAGATCTAGTCAGATGACCAAATGTAATATTAGCGGGGTTTTTTTCTTCTTTTTTTCCTTTAAACATTTGTTTTGCTCACTTGTTACTCGCATATCTGGTCAAAGATAATTTACACTAAAAACAAACGGAATCTTTGAAACTGAAAAAAAAAAAAAAAAAAAAAAAAAAATATATATNAAACAAACGGAATCTTTGAAACTGAAAAAAAAAAAAAAAAAAAAAAAAATATATATATATATATATATATATATATATAAATAAATATCTCATATAAATGAAATAATCTTGTCCACATTTTCTTGATCTAGCGCACAGTACAGAAGAACGCCAAATATGTCTGTTTAGCCAATAAAAACTGTCCTGTGGACAAACGCCGGAGAAACAGATGTCAGTATTGCCGATTTCAGAAATGCCTGGTGGTCGGAATGGTGAAAGAAGGTAAATCGCTATTTGTCCACGCGTCTGTGCGCCTTAAGAGCTATTCATTAAAATATACATCGCACTTGGAAAACAGAGTGCGCAACTGCAATTATAGTCATCGCGGTCATTGTATATAAATGTTACAACTTCATAATAACAGCAACTTCATAATAACAGCCTTGTGTTGTTTTGACAGTTGTCCGGACCGCCAACTTAAAGGGTCGGCGAGGACGTTTACCCTCCAAACCCAAAAGTCCGCAGGAGTCTTCTCCCCCCTCTCCGCCCGTCAGTTTGATCAGCGCTCTGGTCAGGGCTCATGTGGACTCCAACCCCTCTATGAGCAGCCTCGACTACACCAGAGTGCGTTATAGTGCATTCATTTACAATTTTACCCATCATTTTAGGCTTTGAAAGAATAAAGTAAAAAATGCGCATGTGACTCTTGATGCGCTTCCTGCGCCATTCTGACACAACCAATATTAGGTATTTAATAGCATACAGTGTTTCATTATAAACTTTCAACACTTTAAGGGTGGCATATTTTACTCTCTAAATTGCTTTTGCAAGAAAGAAGCCAGTGAAATACAGACACAAGTTAAATTAAAGAGGGGGGAAACTCTCCCCCTTCTACAAATGGGCTTTGCAATTTCACGGGTTATATATTTTAAGGGAGCTCATTAAGTCATGTTTAAATTAAATTCCAGTTCCAAGCCAACCCGGACTACCAACTGAGCGGAGATGACACGCAGCACATCCAGCAGTTCTACGACCTTCTCACCGGATCCATGGAGATCATCCGCGGATGGGCAGAAAAGATTCCCGGGTTCACCGACCTGCCTAAACCGGACCAGGACTTGCTCTTCGAATCAGCCTTCCTGGAGCTTTTCGTGCTGCGCTTGGCGTACAGGTACCGAGGCCTCTGGAGAGGTTGCTTTGCTGCTTCAGTTTTTATTGGATCTGCAATAATTAGGAGCCGCTTAAATCCCCATTTAATGCGCACGGTAATTAACGGGTGCTTTGTCATTAATTTCAGGTCCAACCCGATGGAAGGCAAACTCATCTTCTGTAATGGGGTGGTGTTGCACAGGCTTCAGTGCGTCCGTGGATTTGGCGAGTGGATTGACTCTATAGTGGAGTTCTCGTCTAATCTTCAGAATATGAATTTAGACATATCTGCTTTCTCATGCATCGCTGCCCTAGCCATGGTCACAGGTGAGATTAGATTTTATTATACCGTTTAGAAAAATGTGACTGTTTTTATATAATATTCTCATATAAGAATTGTTATTATTTTACAGAGAGACACGGACTGAAAGAACCCAAGAGAGTGGAAGACCTTCAAAATAAGATAGTAAACTGTCTGAAAGATCAAGTCACCTTCAATGGAGGCGGCTTGAATCGTCCAAACTATTTGTCCAAACTGTTGGGCAAACTGCCTGAACTGCGCACACTGTGCACACAGGGTCTGCAGCGCATCTTCTACCTAAAACTAGAAGATCTGGTCCCACCGCCAGCAATAATCGACAAACTGTTTCTTGACACTCTGCCCTTTTAAACCACGAGAGAGGGGAAAAAAACTATTTCAAACAACCTCAGAGAACTTCCACTGACTCTCTTGAAAACTGAAAGTCTGATTTTTTTATTTATTTATTTATTTATTTATTATTATTATTATTATTATTATTATTTTTAAATCCATCAACCATCGCCACACGACGCGCGCTTTCGGAAAAAGGATTCAACGATCTAAAGCCTGGAAAACACGACTCGAAATAAAATTAATAATAATAATAACTTTTGTCATCGGCAATTGATTTTGCCCCTTTATCCAACCAAGAAATACCGCTACTGAGTATCTCAATACAGAGAAAAATGTAAAATAGGGAAAAAGTAATAATAATATGATAAATTATAATAAAAGACACATTATTCGATAGTATGCCTGATTTTAAACATTGAAAAATATCTCGCCACTACTAATCATTGTTAACTGCAAACGTCTGTATCCATGGAGAATCAGAGTAGAGTGTATTATACACCATTTCTATATACCTATTCAATAGATTTATGTGATTTATATGATGTGTATAAAGCTTGTACAGAGACTTTTTTTCTTTTATAACTTGTGCCTGTGTATCTCTGTCAGGTGGAAAGGAGACGCATGTTGTAGAGGACTCTTGTCTCTATTACACACTCTATATTCCGGACACTATGTAGTCTGTTAGATTTTATAAAGATTCGTAGTATTGGGGCAACTTTTAAATATGGCAAACGTGGATAAAATACCAGTATCATCTGTACAGGTAAAAGGGGAGCCATAGTGTTTGTAAAATTGTCAGACATTCCTCGTTTGTATGTGTTGTATGTATTGTTGCTGTTTAATATAAACGTTTATATATTTATTTTGAGTTTGCCGTTAAAGCATGGTGCAGTTGAAATGATTTCAAGACGCATCACCGTCGTCTTTGTTTAATGTCTTACATGTGATTTTATTTGCCATCTTCTATTCCTGTAGGTGTGTGAAGATCATCACTGCCTTTTTCTATGGTTTAACTAAATATACCGCAACTCGTTCGGTTCCGAATCCGAATCAAACTTCATGAGAAAGGAATATTTAATGTTTACAAATAAAACTTTTAAATCATTTCCATGCAGGAGCCGTGTCTCTTAATCACATTTCATTATTTTGTGGTCAGAAATTGCCCAAGGAAAATCCTACATTGCTTAAGAAAAGCAAACAAAGAAAAAGTTATTATTATTTTAAACTATTATCTTACCTTTAATCTTTACTTTTCTTACGTCATCGGTTACGCTTTCTGTTTGTTAAGAAAGACTCAACATTTAAACTGTAGATAGCAAGCAAATGAACGATTTTAGGGGAAATGCGCATTTAGATGTTTCATCAGGGATTTTTTTTCCTTTTCTTTTCTTTTCTTTTCTTTTCTTTTCTTTTCTTTTCTTTTCTTTTCTTTTCTTTTCTTTTCTTTCATTAGAGTTTTCACACGATTTCACTTAGAATTGCATGTGCACTTTGATTGCATTTTGAAAGTTTGCCCCACAATCAAAATGAAACATTAATTTTAAAACATCGCATTTATTCCCATATATTGCGCTCTAAAATGATCTGAATAGAAATATAATGCATAAGAATATTCGTTATTCAAATGTATAAAATTGTTTTCGAAGACAGAAATTATTTTTGTATGTGTTGTTGAATGTGTGATAACTACAGGTGTCTGAAAACGATTAATTCCGCTACAGTAATGGCGTATAATGAGAGCGATGGATTAAAATGTAATATTGTAACAATAGTGCAACTAAATTATCTGTGTACAATTTGGAATACGCTTTACTACGTAACAATTAGAGCAATTAATAGCGCAACTTTGTAGTGTTTCATTCAAGTACATCTCTCTACATTTTTGATTCGGATGTATATTTTTAAACTGTAATTCAGGATACAGAAATTAAGCAAGCTTAAGTGCTTGTACTCGTAATTAAATGTTTTGAGAAGAAAATGTAAGTAAGCCAATAATATAGCGCATTTACAAAAATAAATAAATAAAAAATAATAATAAATAAATAAATTTAAAAAAATGAGTAATTTAATGTATCTGAAAATAATGTAGCTAAACATGTTAGGAATGTAATGACAGGAGATCGATTCAGATGTTTTAGACTGTGGAATTTTAAAAAGGCATGAAATTAGCGAATGGAAATATAAATACTGTGTTTATATTATACTACGTAATGTTTTCTTTTTTTTTTCTAAACCTTTCAGCACTATTACAAGCTTTCACACACTGTCGACCACATCAGATCATAATGAGCTTTATTATATAGGAATGTATCATTCTCTATATTATTTAAAGCAGTGCGGATTTGTAGAATTCAAACATGCGTAATTGTTTTATTTGTCTGGTGTGAGCGCGCGTGTGAGAGCTTGTGTGTTTAAAACCAAATAAAAAAAAACAAAACAAAACAAGCAAGCAAATAAATAAACACGCATAAATTATTTATTAAATTTTAATCTATAATCTGCCGGTTTGATCATCTGATCATTTACGTTAAAACAAAGCTAACAACGAGTATTAATTGTAAAGCGTATTTTGCCAAACTCCTGCAGGATATTTGCAGTAACATCTGGTTCGTAATGGTCACACGCAATGCCATTTTTTTCCCCACATGCATATAAACCAATATTTATTTATTTATTTATTTATTGCGAGCAAGTGCTGTGTAAAAATACCTGACATAAACTTAAACATAAACACAAACTTGCTACAGCCACATTACAAACATTACTGAAACACAGACAAACATGAATAACAATATTTAGATCATAAATCTAAATATAAACCTAGAACATGTCACCACGTGCTTGTGAACGTCTGTATTTTGCATTGTCACCTGGGACTTTCTCCTAAGGCTTCGAATAGAAGTAACTGAAGAAACAGTTTACTTGCAAAACAATCCTGATGTCGCATGGGTGCATATGTGTAACTGCCTAGCCGACACGTAAGTGAAGTAAGAAAAATGAGCCTTACGAATTTCATACACTGTACAGTTGTACAGTATTAGCATATAAACTATAGAGTACTAATAATTAACATTCATCTTAATTAAATTACAGTGTAAAGTAAAAATTCATGCCCACATCCATCTAACATCTATCCAGAGTTTCCCATTCCATTCTATCTTACTATTTCCAAGACAGCAGGTATGCCGTTCATGCACACGTTCATTGTGCCTTACTGCTGAGTTCTTTACGGAATTCTGTCATTCACCATCCATGTCTGTGTAGCTCAGAGAGGAGATGAAGGTGCCTCTGGGCAACGTCTGGGAACGCTCACTATCGCGTAATCTCTCTTTCTCTCTTTCTGCTTCTCCTGCTCTCTCATTCTCTTTCTCTCATCAGCTATGGCATGGCTGATCTTTTACCAAAGTTCTCACAAGGCAAAGGATTGTCTGAATAATTAGATCTTCAGTGCAAAAAGACTAATTCTAAGTCAAATTAAGATTACACTCAAAAGCAGTTTGCTGACATTTAGCAGATCAGTTAGAGGGACGCTCTGCAGTGTCACTAGCTTGTACCGTGTTGACTGAAGTAATCATTCAGGTTGGCAACGGCCTAATCTCTGCACAAAGAAAAAAAGCATGGAAGCAATGTCGTGAGCTGCGTGTGACAGAGAGACACGCTCGCCTTACACATGTCGAGGTATTTTCAGTCAGCTCTCTTGCACTCCAGTTCTGCGCGTTTAAAAAGAGACGGATCACACAGCATTTCACTTCTTCACTTCTTTATCTGTTCTGACAAAGGGGACGAAGATGGCGGCGGTCGCTTATATGCTTTTGGTCTGTCAATCTGCTCTCTGGTTTCTGCTTAGCACTGCAGATAATGCAAAAGCAGATGGAAGGATGGAAATAACACGCTCCGTCTGCACGTGGAGAGCTCAGAGGCCGCGGGCACTTTGTCTTAAGTGCTAGAGCAGGAAACCTAAGAGGAACTAAATTATAATGCAGTGCTCCACTTGGACGGATCTGTCCGATTTTTGTACTGAGGAACTGATGGGATAGACGCCCTAAAACATAGTCATTAAGCAGTGCAGGACGCATTCTACCAACTTCATAGATGATTTCAGTAACTCAGAAAGACCACAGAGTAACAAGGCCAGGCAGAAGTAGCCGCAGCATTGAACTTAACCAAAGGAAAAGCACCTCTCTTACCACCAGGAACCCGGCAACTTCTATCATTGCTTTGAAGAATTCAGTTGTGTGATTTACATTTGCTTTGCAAACTTTGCAAAAACATACTTTAAACAGCAGTTCCATATACTAGGCAACGGCATCCTCTGTGACATGTGGGCCCACAAACACATTGCAAATCTGTGCAGAGCTAAAGCAGATGCCATGTGTTGGTAGAGCGCTCTGCTGGGTTTACAGACAGATGCTTACTGCATGGCCTTTAATACAGTCCCTTCAACTCGCGAGTGTAAATGCAAATCTACTGACAAAAAGTACAGATCCTACAGTGATTGGCACAATAAAAGATGAAATATTTCTGTCCAAGGATCTGACTGAGATAAAACAGCATGAATACATTGCGCATAAGTACTTAAACAATAACCCACCTATGAGGACATCAATTTGGTTCACTTACTAAGAGCTTCAAAAACACCAGTCATCTCTGCCCTTTGTGACCTCTGGCCCTTGCTGATTTGAGTGAGACAGGTCTCTATCTTAGAGCAGAGAGTTTACAGTTTGACATTCCTTTTTATTGTCTTAAGTGAGTGTATAAGGATAAACGAGTCTCTTTGATTTATATAAAGTGGAGACTTCTTTTATTATTGTGAGTTTTCCTAAATTATAGTGTCATCTTATTTTTCTAATTATAGTTTATATAAGTTTGTGTGTTCTCAGGACAAGTGTACAATTGATTCATTACAATTAAAATGTTTGTTTAAAGTAGTATATATGTTTACCTTGTTTGCTGTGAATGTATGAACTTTCATATTTAGTATTTTTTCATGTTTTGTGTTTATTTATTTAAATTAACCATACTTTATAATTGTAACTTGGAAATACCATTGGATTATTATTATTATTATTATTATTATTATTATTTTTATGTTGTGGTAATACAGACTATCAACAACATACCATTCAAAAAATAAGGCTATATCCAGTCTCCCCTGTATTGGGATGAATCCGGTTAACTTTTATGCAGGCTGCATCACAGCAATAAAATGAAATGTGATTAAATAAATAAACAGAACAATGACATTTAATCTCGTGAATTTTCACAATGAGGATTAAAACAATATACATTTTTCTGCATTATTCACAGTATTTTTCCTTCAGTTCTAGTAGATTTTGTCTGCATCTAAAAAAAAAAAAAAAGATGATGATTTTGATGAAGGTGCATCGTGTACGTCCTGGTTCTTGCAGTTGGTGAACAACAGTTTATCAAGATGTTAGAGTATGTATCAGTAAACTGGGTCAGAGTGTAGGCTTCTTATATTCCATACTCCATACAGCTGGAGGTCACAGCACACACACACACACACACACACACACACACACACACACACACACATGCATGCACACAAATGTTTTACATGTGATGTAAGAGTGACAAACAGAAGATACTCTATTAATTCAATGAGTTGAAATATGTCTGCTTGCTTAATTAGAGTCTTTTTAAGCATGATCACACATTTTCAATAGACAGTTTCCCTTCACTGCAAATGACAATTATCAATTGGATGCATTAAGTATGTCTCTTTGTGAGAAAGACAACACACACACACACACACACACACACAGAGAGATCTCACTCTTTACACATTGTTCTATCATTCATATTTGTAAACAGACAACATGTCTTTCAGTCATGTGAGGAGAATGACCAGCTGTCAAGCAATGACTGATGTCACTGCATGTGGAAATCAAAGTGCTGTCCCTCTGTGCTCTAATAGACGTTATCACACACATCGGGCCAGTAAAGGACACTAATTATTTAAAGATCCACTTTAAAGTGACTGAGTGCAGCTGTAGAATCAGTTACTCCGCTCATAAATATTTAGCTCAGACACAAGTTGTGGGCTGACCCGCTGTTGTGCATTGATTCCTGAGGAACATTGTCAAATTATTATTTGTAGTGTGGCCAGCAACAATGCTCTGCATGGTTGACTAATGCAAATCTGCACATGAGGGATTAAAAAAAAAAAAAAAAAATCTGATAAATGCATATAATAATTGTGTAAATCTGTCTGAGGGATTATTTATAAAACATATGCATTTCAAATATGTTGGTTAGTTGCGCTTTTGTGGGAAGTTAAAAGGGTCATGAATAGAGAAATACCATATTTGCTGATCTTTAAACATATAAGAGGCCATATACTATAAAACATAGTGTAAGTTTGAGAAATCAAAATGTCCTTGTCAGTCCAAAAACAGTTTTAATTGAAAGCAAGCTCCTCTTCCTTACTATGTAATAGAAATAAAGTAGCGAGGATCACTGGACTAAAATAAGTGCAGGCTTTGCAGACAGGCTTTTATGGAAAAACATAGATCAACAGTAATGTTAGGGCATCAAGCCACTGAAAAAACTTTCAACTTCACATTGTTCCTCTTAGTAACCAAGAAAGTCAACTGCTATTTAAATTGTGATTAAATATACAGAAAGCAGGGCAAAGAACGCTGCCCTTATTGTTACTTGAGCTGTCAATAATTTCAGTGCAGGGCGAGTTCAGCAAGTTCTACACTCTCACCAAAACTCCTGTTTTAAAACATTACACTGTCTACACTGCACAAAAAAAATAAAATAAAATAAAATAAAATAAAAATAAATCTATTTGCATAGTGTTTGCAATGTTTGACATGATCTGCTATATGCTCAGCGATCTCATCAGCTGTAATAGCAAAATGTAGTAAAAGTTTACAAAAAAGTTCCACATATAATATATTCCGTATGCAAAGATGTTATTCAAGCATAGCAATGAGCATTTATACTGAAGTCTTTAAATAGATAAGCTGCTTTAAATGGTATGTTTATGTCAGAGGGTTCAAATGAATTGATTTTATTTTAATTAAATATGCTAGGATTTGATTTTAAAAATACAAGATTATAAAATATAAGATTTGATTTGAATGTCTGTCATGTTTGTCACATAAAATAAAATAAAATAAAATAAAATAAAATAAAATAAAATAAAATAAAATAAATAATTATGAACTGGATTCTTGTCCTGTAGAGTTGCCCCACTGTATTTAATGCAGACAGTGTCTGCTGTGGATATCGGTTTGCATGTTAAACAGATCCACAGTCCATGCGGCTTTTATTGAAGTATTGAACAGGGTCATTATGTCTTCTGATCTGATTGATAAACTAAAGCGAGAATTTTCGTCTCAGCAACATGCGGAAGCAGTTAATGTTTCCCAGGGCAGGCATGTTTTCGATTCAGTTGCTTTTAATGAACCTTTCCTTTACTGGTCAGTGGAGTAGAAAAAAACATCCATTTATGTCTTACGGGAAAAACAGACAGAGAGAGAGAAAGAGAGAGAGAGAGAGAGAGATAAAGAGAGAAAAAGAGAGAGAGAGAGACAGAGAGACAGTTAGATTAGAGTTTAAGTATGTGACACACTTAAAGAACTGGAAATAAATAAATAATTTAATTCTTATGACTAATCAGAATAATTATGTTAAATAACGGAGCTTTTAAAATATGATGAGCACACAAACACAGGCACTGAAGACAACACAGAAATACAAATTATAGGCATATTTTGATGACTAAATGTTTTTAAGTTAGAGTGCGTGTCGGTCATGATGTCATGTTGTAAAATGTCACAGTGATGGGTAACATTCTCCCCGTCAGCATGTACTTACACTGAACCTGCAAAAAAATAAACCACTGTCTCTCACAATCTCTCTCTGTCTGCCTCTCACGCTCTCTATGAGACATACCCATGCACGAGTAATGTGTTCGCGCTTGGTAAATTGCACAGGCCTTTGTCCTGAAGGAACATAGATTCAAAACTGTGCATGCCTCATTTCTGACATTTGGCATTTATAAATATTCCATTTAAATCTGAATATAATATAATGTAATATAAAATAATACTGAATGCATTTTTATTTTTACCTTTTCAAGGAGATTATTAAAGGTTTTAAACCACAGAATATGACTTAAATAGCTGATGAAAACCCTTACTATATGTGTTAATACAGTCGTTTGTCATAGCTTGTTTAACTGTTGAACTTTTTTTAACACAGTTAGTATGTTTGTACAAAAACAAGTTCATGTTTTGTTGAACCAGTTACAATACATTTATGTTACTGTACTAGGTAAGAAGTAGCAATAACATGTTAGCAGGTTAAAGACAATTACAATTTTTTACAAAGGTCCAGTTCTTGCTATTAACAAACCATTAACTACGGCTTTTGCCTCAATAAATGCCTAATTTGCTGCTTATTAATAGTTAGTAAGGTAGTTATTAAATTTAAGTATTGGGTAGGATTAAAGTCACAATATGTAAGATTTTTGTAATAAAATGTCCAAAAACCACTTGCACAGTGTTATATATTTCATGCAGTTGTGTACGTACATTATCTCAAAGGTCTCAAGGATTTGTAAATCCAGAGAAATTCCAGTTTTAAATAATGACTCGTCCCTGGTCATTGACGCCTATCAATGACGCAATATCCGCGCTATCCTCGGTTTCCGTTTATGGCAACTACTATACTATGGCAACACACGTGGACAAATGCGGAAGTTGTAGTTTTACCGCATGTGGATCTACATAGAAACTACATCTGCTTAATATTCCGCTCTATGAATGTGCGTTCCGCTCGTGTATCGCTACTCATGCTCACCGGAAAAACAGAGTCTGCTCGAATAATGCGCCTATAGGAAGTTTTAGCAGAGTGTCACACCGCCCAGTGACAGCGGCTAGAGGAGAGTGATAGGCCTATATATATATATATATATATATATATATATATTTTTTTTTTTTCCGGCTGATAATTTTCGGTGATAAAAATTCGGTGCATCCCTAGTTTTTATCAAGTCTGGTGAGCAAACCTATGGTAATGTAATTAAATACAGTATGTGCTGCACAAAAGCATTTAGCCATACTTGCAAATATGGTGGTCTGCATGTGCAAAAATTTACTTTTAGAATTTTTACACACGTAAAAATGCGCATCATTAACCCACCAAATCATGACAAATAGTCACAGTACTGAAATACATCAGTAAAAGGCTAATATTGAATCAAATTACATGTTCTTTGCAGATAATTCATTACGATGACATAAAATACTGTTATTAAATGTACAGGTAAGTAGATAAAAAAGTAATACATTACCTCATCTCCCAACATTCCATGCTCCATCATTCCGTCATCAAGCTTCGCCTCTGTTATTGTTTTGAAAATGCGACCTCTAGTGGCAGAAACTTACATATTGTGCCTTTAAGGATGTAGAATATGGTCATGCAGAATAGGTGCTTTATATGTACTAATAAACAGCCAATATGTTAATAATAGGCATGCTAATGAGTTACTAATTAATAGTGAGAATTGTTCCCTATACTAAAGTGTTAACCATGCTCAGATATGTAAAGAGAGAGAGAGAGAGAGAGAGAGAGAGAGAGAGAAAAAAAAGAAGAATATATAGAAAAAATATTCCCCTGTTTTGACACGGCTGATTTTGAAAGGTTAAGCAGAAAATGAATTATAATGAGCAGCACAGACCCTGAAGCTTGTCCATCCACAACACACATGAAATCTGAAAGAACATACCAACAGAAAGTTGCAGTGAGAACACTAAGCCATCTGTCTATATAAAAAGAGCATTTCCATGGGTTATATAGTTTGCATATGAGAGTGATTAGACAACAGAGTTTATCGATATTGTGTAGAGCTGACAATGTTTCCTGATTTTATGCTGAAACCTCATATTTAAAGATGAGATGAAATTAAAACTGGAAAATTGTGACTTTTTAGTGTATATTATTTTTGAGCTCATATGTGTGCTAGTGTACTATTAAAGTCGATAAAAACAATAGGTAGGCGTATCAGATATACACCTATATACCTTTAGCAGTTTATACAGTTTATACAGAACTGAACATTGTACCATTAATACTGTTATTTTCTTGTTTATTACTGTGAAGCTGCTTTGAAACATTCTGTATTGTATAAATCTCTATATAAATAAACGTGACTTGACAAATGTATACAAAAAGAAAAAAAAAAAAAGCTTTAAATATATAGTTCAATATCAAATAGTCCATCCAAAAATGAAAATTCTTTCATAATTTAATTATAAAAAATAATTTTCTTTTATAATCACAGTGTGTAAAGAGAGGAATTATTATTATTAATATTTTTAATAATTACATCTGGGATGGCATGAAGGTGAGACAATTTCAATTTTAAAGGGAGTATCCCTTTACAATTTTGCTGCAATCAAAGTTCTATGTCTCTTGGTCCTGAAGCATGAATGGAAAAGGTCAATCCATTGATTTAAGGTCAATCCCTAAACTTCAGTCATATTACTTTAAGTTAACATGTATACCTATATTAAAATCAATAATAAAATAATATAAACTGGATACTAAAAACAGTGTTTGACTGGCTGATTATTTTTCTTTTTGGTCTGTCATGCCCAGCACAGTCAAACACAGAGACACACTTTACATTGCACACACTCAAACCTAAAAGCAATGCCACCACATATCACAGCTAACCCTGATATGACCTGCAAAGTCAGAAGTGTGATAAACCTACAAAAGTGTGATAATAAGAAAAGGAAGAAAATAAAGTTTAGAAAACAACAAGTATATCAATAAGATCAGGTTTAGGGAGAGAGAGAGAGAGAGAGCAGAGAGTGAGGAATGTGTGTGTGTGTGTGTGTG
>JAHKKF010526240.1:5033-19758 GCA_019740295.1 Labeo calbasu
TCATTATAGGGTAGATGTGTACATACACTGCCAACACACATTAATGTTCAAACAACATGTAAAAGTGAACTTTGCATCCGATGACCCCTTTAATGTGTGTTGGCAGTGTATGTACACATCCCTATAATGATAAAAATGCATGCAGTGGTTTTTAATTAATTTGTAAAAATAATATGCCCTATATCTCCAATTGAGCGACGGAGGTGTTGTGTTGCTGGATGTAATAATGATCATCTGAGCCGCTGAAGATGCAGTGAATTACGTTTGTTTGTGAAGGGAATGGGCCTCCCGATCTACATAAATGCGTCTATGTTCGCACATTTGTGATCCAGCTTCACTTACAGCAGAAGTGAGTATAAGTGTTTTTTTTTAATGAATCTCTGCAATCACCTTTCCTAATAACGTGCTAGTTAGCAAGTTTCACGGCTAAATGCGCTAAATACGGCTAAAGTAAACAATCTTCGAGCACAGCTCGTCACTCCACAGAGAGAAGAGAGGGGCGGGGCGAGCAGAGCTCATTTGCATTTAAAGGACCAATCCATCAGAATCAGTTGATTTTGCAGAGCTCATTTTGACAAGGTAAAAAGGGTGTTGTTTTAAACTACCATTGAGAATTTTTAACCAAAGTATATTATAGACTTCTAAAGAATCACATAAACTTGTGGAAAATGGGCAAACCCTTTAAATTAAGGCCACAATGAATTCATTCCCTTGTTTTGATTTAATTAAACATATTTTTAAATGCATTTTTATGCATGGCATGTGTATGGCTCTGTAAATACCTGTACTAATGCTAAATTTGGTGGGAACCAGTTACTTACTATAGTACATTTTTGTAAAAGACCATCAACTAAGGTCTAACAAAAATATTCTAAAAAAAGCACTTATTGAGATTATACTAGAGAATTTCAGCTGAACTATTCCTGTGACAAAATGTAATTTTACCCATCCTGCTGACAAAGACGTCAGCTCTCTTTTCAAGTTTATTTGTAGTATTAACAATGTGTTGCCAACCCAACTGGTTTTTGTGAAGGTCGGAGACATTCACTTACACACACACACACAAATGCAGTGTGCTGGAAAAGCTGTGAACTGAGGTAAAGAGATAAGACCACAAGAGACTTCCTGCTGAGGGAAAATAAGAGAAAATAAGAGAGAGTGTCTTACTATGTTAAAGTCAACAGTGTGCTTTAAGAGTAAAGTTCATAATACTAGAACAATACATTAAGTGTGTTTTTTTCACTCTTCATCCTCTGAACACTACAGAAGAAGGCCGACTGGAGTTCCCGGAAGGACGCAAAAACAAATTGTCACCCTCACACAGTGTTCCCGCTCAGCTGTTTAATGTCCCACAGTTCCTTTAGTGCTACAAGAAGTGCACCAGTGTATGTGTGTGTGTGTGTATACTGAGCCTATAAAACTCATATACACACAAAGAATAGGAAAACAGTGTGGCCACACCAAGTTAAACATTACAGACAGACACAGACAGAAAAACTCATGTATTAGGAGGTTAGAACGGAAGATCTCTTTCTCTCAACAGGATTTCCTACAGCACAGAGGTTTACACGCAGACATCCCCCAGCTGATTTTAGCGCTGTCCGCTAAGACAGGTATGACTAATACTATTGCAGTATTGCTCATACTTGAGGTAAAGGATTTAAATAAACATGCAAGCAAAAAAACTATTGTCACTGTAAAAAATAATAAACTTAATAAGTGGCTTTTTTATTTTAGCTACTATGTTTGTATTTTAGCAGCATTTTAAAACACACCTAAAACACTCTGTATAGCAACACCCTGGCAACCACCTACAGCATTGTATTGGCGAGTTTTGCATGGGCAAACAGCAGAAAGTGTACAAATATTATTTCTGTTATTATTGTACCTTAACCACTAGCAGGAGCGTACAAAAAAGAAACTGAGCAAGTGAGATTTTCTGTATGCAAAACAGCACAGAAACACAACTATGACTAATGTAAATAAGGTTCGGCCATAAACACACACGCGCGCACACACACTAGTTCCTCTTGCCTGCTAGGCAGCTTCAGGTAACAAAGTCAACAAAGGAAATATTTGACTGAGGCAGAGTCACCACAGAAACAAATCCTCACCTCTCATCCTGCCCTTAAGATATGACACCCTCTACAAAACATCAGAATAAACTCGGCCCTACCAAATCCTGCCAACAATACAATGGTTTAATATCTTATACTGTACAGTACCGTCATCAGATGGTAATAGCATAGTACTTTGATATACCATATTCATGTATCACAGAATTTAGAAACTTCAATTTGCCTGAAAAAATACCATCATACTACCATGATACACGCCCCCAAAAAAACTGTTGTTTCATGAAACATGTCAAAAAAACATGATATATGTCCAATAAATCATTTGTACCAAATGTAAAAAACATGGTACATATAAAAACCATGGTAGTACCATGATACGTGCCTAAAAATGTGGTTGTATCGGGTTATATGCCTGAAAACCATGGTACATATCAAAGACCATCTTAGTACCATGATAGATGCCCACAAATGTGGTAAACCAGTTGAAAAAAACAGCATATGCTGGTAGATAGGTTTTGATGCTGGTTAGGTAGGTTTTGGTCCTTGACCAGCAACATGACCAGCTAAGGACCAGCATAAACCAGCTAAGAACCAGCGTCAAAACCTACCTAACCAGCATCAAAACCTATCTACCAGCATATGCTGTTTTTTTCACCATGGAATATTGGGTTTTATGTCTGAAAAACATAAACATAATAATACATAATCGAAAAACATGGCAGCACCATGATACACAAGCAAAAATGTGGCTGTATTGGGTTATATGTCAGAAAAACATGGTAAATAATCAAAAAAACATGGCATTACCTTGATACATGCCCAAAAATGTGATTGTATTAGGTTATATGTCTGAAAAACATGGCATAAAATCCAAAAACATGGCAGTACCATGATGCATCTCCCGAAAATGTGATAGTATTGGGTAATATGTTTAAAAAACATGGTGCATGATTAAAAAAAACATGGTAGTACCATGATACATGCCCAAAATATGGTTGTATTGGGATATATGTCTGAGAAACATGGTAAATAATCAAAAAAACATGGTAGTACCATGACACATGCCCAAAAATATGGTTGTATTGGGTTATGTCTGAAAAACATGGTAAATAATAAAAAAAAAACATAGTATTACCATGATACATGCCCAAAAATATGGTTGTATTGGGTTATATGTCTGAGAAACATGGTAAATAATCAAAAAACATGGTAGTACCATGATACAGGTCCCAAAATATGGTTGTATTGGGTTATATGTCTGAAAAACATGGCACATATCAAAAACCATGGTAACACCATGACACATGCCCAAAAATATGGTTGTATTGGGTTATATGTCTGAAAAACATGGTACATAATAAAAAAACGACAGTAGTACCATGATACACGCACAAAAATGTGGTTGTATTGGAGTACATGTCTGAAAAACATGGTACATAATCAAAAAACATGGTAGTACCATGATGCATGTCCAAAAATGTGATAGTAACGGGTTATATGTCTGAAAAACATTGTACATATTAAAAAACATGGTAGTACCACGATGCATGCCTAAAAATATGGTTGTATTGGGTTATGTGTCTGAAAAACATGGTAAATGATCAAAAAACATGGTAGTACCATGATACATGCCCCAAAATTTTGTTGTATTGGGTTATATGTCTGTAAAACATAGTGCATAATTAAAAACGATGGTAGTACTATAATACATGCTCACAAAAACAGTAATACCATAATGACACATGGCCAAAAACCATTGTAGTTTTGCCTAGAACCATGATACATATATATAAAACATCGTAGCATTAGGGTATATATCTAAAAAATATGGTACAAACAAAGTACCATAGTACCACATCAAAAACAATGTACCACAGTAGTACAAACATCATGGTAACTGTCCTAAAAGCAGCAAACATGTCAAAACAAAACTACAGTCCTAATATGGTATTTTTTAGTTAGTGTGGCTACAGAATGGATGGCAAACTCTGTCTATTGTTATCTTTTTTTTTTCAATAAGCATTTTAAGATCATCCTCATCTCTCTCACCCCCATCCCCCATCTATCCAGAGACCCGTGACCCCCTCCATGAGTCAGGTGACCACATCACTCTATTCACTCCTTACACCATATCTACTATGACTTACAGTATGCTGACTTTACTGAGCACTTGTTGGACATTTATAAACAGACTCCATTTCAGACGCTTATAACTTCTGTATAATTTCTCTTTGATGCAACAGCCACAAATGTACAGAAAATACAAAAGTTTCAAAATGTTCCTTATTCATACAACAATCATTGTCTAACAGTATACGTAAGGTGGTTTTAGACAAACTTCATTACGTAATGTCATTCCCATACACTTGCGCGCTCACCTCTGTCGCGTTTACTAAACAAGAAATAAAAAACAGACGCTTACCGCTTTTAGTTGCTCCAGTCGGTCCTTCATCTTTCTATCAATTGGTTAACACTATCTTAAAAATAAAATAAATAAATAATAAATAGGAGAAAGTCAGATTAAACGGAAAAGTGTGCTGAAAAAGTAGCGTCAGCCGGGCTGCTGAGCGGATCGTGAAGTCGGGATGTTTGCTCCTGAACTCCGCGTATTCCTGCTCCACTGAGTCTTGTTATTCCACCAAAGGTCCATGCAATATGGCTGCTCTTCTCCAAACCAGTAGTTTTTTTCCTCTAAATCTATCCGCTCAGGGGATTAAAACAACAGTTGTGTTCAGTCTGCTTAATCTGTCTTCCTCCCTCTCCCTCTCTTTTCTCGTTATAATCGGTCTGAAAGAGCTATTCTCTCACGCATGCTCTCTCTCTCTCTCTCTCTCTCTCTCTCTCTCTCTCTCTCTCTCTCTCTCTCTCTCTCTCTCTCTCTCACCTACTCCCACTGCACTGCCCACGGNTCACGCATGCTCTCTCTCTCTCTCTCTCTCTCTCTCTCTCTCTCTCTCTCTCTCTCTCTCTCTCTCTCTCTCTCTCTCTCTCTCTCTCTCTCTCACCTACTCCCACTGCACTGCCCACGGTCACGCCCTGTGCGGACACCTGTGTGTGCAACCCAGTCCACATTTATTCCTCCACACTATTTTAATGTGCCATTTTTTAATTTGCTAGTAAATATGCTACTTGCTGGTAACAAAACATATCGCACATTAGATAAATTCAGATAGTTTCATATTGACTGGTAGTGGTCAGTGGTCAAGTTTTACTGCTAAATATATTCCGATTAGAATCCATTTCAGTTTTACTGACTCTATCGTATGGGACATTTCATGCATACACTGTGACACGACCTTTTTGGACATCAAAGGACAGGATTTCATGTATTAGATGTTTAGAAATAAGGTAAAACCAACCTAGCAGGAAAAGGAAGTGATTATAAATATATCAGATGTCTGTAATTCCCCCACAAAAAGGCAATTAAATTAAAAAAAGGCCTGTCTCATCTTGCAATCGTGACCTTTTTTGCTATACCTAATGTCATAACGGTAATAATTATTAAATGTGTATATTAAAATATATTTTTGTTCATTTTAGTGCTGTCAAATCGATTAATTGTGATTAATTGCTTTCAAACAACGTTTGTTTACATAATATATGTGTGAGTACTGTTTATACACATTAGCATTTAAATTAGCATCTATACTTACAGACACATAATAAATAAATATATATGACTTATATTTAATATAAATATATATTATATTAAATATATAAATATTTAAACATATAAATATACACAGTACACACACACACATATTACATATATAATCACGATTAATTGATTTGACAGCACTAGCTAATTTTAATGAAAATATTTGTGATAATTAATTTTAATTGCATTATTTTTTCACACATTTTGTGCACTGTTGCCTATTTTGTTTTCAATCTCATTATGTGATTAATTTGGATGTTTTATTTAATATTTATTGCATTTCCAAAAAGCTGGCACTGCTTTTCACACTCACACTGTAAATGTAAAACCAATAAATAAATAAATAAATAAACATAAAAAATATTTTTTTTATATATTCCATTCAGTAGCTTATTTGTTCATAATAGCTACTAACTTTTCCAATACTAAGTACTCACTTAAATAATAGTAACTATTAAATTACTAACTAATATATATTTATATTATACTAGTACTTATTCTTTAGTACTATTAATTATTATATATTATAATCCACTAATATTCTTACTATAATATACTTAAAAAAAAACGGGGGGAAAATGTAAATTTCAATACTGTGTGTCTCAACTGTGTGTTATACCAGTAATGATTTATTAGATGGGCTACTAGTGGCTACTTACTGTAAGGACTACTTTCATGCCAAGACTGCGGTATGTGAGATATTTTTTCTAACACACACACACACACGCACAGCGGATGGAGTTAAAGATCAATGAGTATAGCCCACTTCACCGCAGATGAAGCACGAGAGCTGACATTCATTAACCCTCTCTGCTCTATCAGCACTAAGCGGATAAGGAAGCGAAGTCAAACCCATCATCATGGGCAATTATTCTCATCATCAATCTTATCATCTGTGAAATGGAGGAAACGTGAGCTTGAATCCAAACGTGAAAGAAGGTGTGTTTGTACAGCACTGGTGTTCTGTTTCACTAAAACCCTTCCTTCTGGAAGTTTGTGAACCCAAAGTCTTTGACATGATTGAGATAAATGATTGTTTTCTGCCCTCTGGTGGCCACATTGTTGTATCACGCAGTACGAAGGAATTGCTCTACGTCACCACTATTACGTAAACGTGCCAAGGTATCCGCAATTACTGACTATTTTACTGCACCATTGTCATTAACAACAAAACAACAAACTTCTTACACTGTTGAAAGAGAATCTCATATTACTTTACAGTAGTAACTGATGATTGGACTACTGTATTTTGAAAGTCAGTCAATAGCCTAGACACCACGCAGCTTTTGATAGGCCTACTTTTATAAATATTTAAATAAAAATCATTACAGTAAATATATTATATTACATAAAGTTGCTTATATAACGGTAACATTTGATTAAAGTCTTGACTGTATAATGAATGTTTATTTTGGGATATACAAATTTCATGCTAAACAAAACTTACAAACACATCGTTGTATTTGCCCTAATAATGCGAAAATGAAGTATTTTAAAAATGTCTAAATGGATTTTTGCCGGTGCCATTTCTGAAGGACTTTCTTAACTGTAACCACTTAAACTTCATAATTTTAGCATGACTAAGTGCAA
The DNA here is from genome assembly GCA_019740295.1 of Labeo calbasu. Lineage (NCBI taxonomy): Eukaryota > Metazoa > Chordata > Actinopteri > Cypriniformes > Cyprinidae > Labeo > Labeo calbasu. The sequence goes on from JAHKKF010526240.1 coordinate 12,360, forward strand.
ATATTTAAATCAGGGCTGTCAAGTCGATTAATCACAATTAATCGCATCTCAAATTCCCAAATAAAAGTTGGTGTTTAGATAATGTGTGTACTGTGTATATTTATATGTATACATGAATAAACACACACATACATATATATATTTTTAAAAAATATATATAAGCAATATATATTTACACTGCAAAGTTTTTGAAAAGTAAAACTTTTAATGTTTATTTTAAATTACTCTCTTCTGCTCACTAAGCCTGCATTTGATCCAGCGTACAGCAAAAAGTCTAAATACTTTTACTATTTAAAATAACTTTTCTATTTGAATATATTTTGAAATGTAATTTATTTCAAAGCTGAATTTTTAGCATCATTACTCCAGTCACATGACCCTTCAGAAAACATTCTAATATTCTGATTTGCTGTTCAACATTTATGTTGAAAACAGATGAGTAGAACTTTTTCAGGTTCTTTAATGAATAGAACGTTCAGAAGAACGGCATTTATCTGAAATAGAAATCTTTTGTAACATTGTAAATGTCTTTATCATCACTTTTGATCAATTTAAGTATTAATTTCTATAATTTCTTTCCAAGCATTTGAATGATATAGTGTATGTTGTTACAAAAGCTTTTTATTTCAGAAAAATGCTGATCTTTGGATCTTTCTATTTATCAAAGAAACCTGAACAAAATGTACATAACTGTTTAAATTATTGATAGTAGTAGTAATAATAATAATACATTTCTTGAGCAGCAAATCAGCATATTATAATGATTTCTGAAGGATCATGTGACACTGAAGACTTGAGTAATGATGCTGAAAACATAGCGTTGATCACAGGAATAAATGACAATTTAAAATATATTAAAATAGAAAGCAATTATTTCAAGTAATAAAAATATGTCACAATATTACTGCTTTTACTGTATTTTGAAGTGAATAAATGCAGGCTTGGTCTTTAAAATAACATTAAAAATCTTACTATTTAAAAACTTTTGACTGGTAGCCCAACCCTATTTAAATATGAATGAATATATGTGTGTGAATATTTCTTAAATATATACTTGTGTATTTATATATACATATAAATATACACAGAACACACATCATGCAAGTAAAACATTTATTTTGGAGATTAATGGATTTGTCAGTCCTAATTTAAATAAATGTATTAATTTTACAAAAATATTTGTAGCTTTTTCCAATTCCTTTGTCTGATTGTGGTGCTTTATTTAATATTTAGCATTTTAAGCACCTCTTTTCATTGAACTTAGCATAGTATTAAAACAGACTTGAAAAAAACCTAACATTTCATGTTAAACTGGCATAGTATTCATTTACATACTAGTAACTAATCCAAAATAAAAAACATTAGGAGATCCCTACTTTAAAGTAGCACCTAATATTAAAAGAAAAAAAAAAAGACTTAACTCTTCAATACACATTAAGATTCTGCCTTGCAGTGAACACTATCAGATTACACAAGACACCTCACACATCTTGATATATTTATATACTTTAAACTAGATACATGCTGTTCTATTCTCATCAACACCATGGATTGCTGTTAGACTTGACAGCAATTTGCATTTCAAAAAGTAACCACAGCATTTAAACAATCAATGACTAGCACCCTCTCATTTTAGACCCGAGCATGACTTTACTTCCTTGTCCAAGGAAATGCAAAAGAACCTTCCAGAAACTTCCTGAACGCATCACACGTAAACAATCAAATGAAAAGGAAACCATCGGCCCCGTTTCACAAGTAGCCCACCCCAATTTAAATGTGTTCATAAAAACAGACCAAGCGAGGATTATTATATTGAGAATGTTTTTATTCCAAGAATTCCTCTAAGTGCTTAGAGTCTTACATAGAGAAGTAAGCACTGGGACACTCAACCTGCTCTCACACCTTCGAGTGAGCGAGTGTGTCAACACGTAGGCATGTCTGCATGTGCATGTCTGGTGGCAACAGTTAGCATGTCTACAATGAAATGAACCACACAAATTTACTCAAATTCAAAACACAAAACAAACCAAAAGTTGAAAAATAAAAATAATCTGCGCTGAGGGGAGTTTACAGTAAAAGGGGCAGGGGGAGGAACCATCACCAGGAAATCCCAGTGACATTGCCATAAGGAGGTCAGAGGCTAACAGGTTAAAGGTCGTCGTCTTCATCTGGGAGGGCTGTTTCTGATGCCACCTAGAAGAGAAACGACAAGTACGAATTAGAAAGGATGAAACGGGAACACTTTTGGAGGCAGTAGTTGCAAAACGATGCACTTACTTTCAAGTCGTGCTCATACTGTGCAGCAAGTGATGGATCCATAGCAATTTCAGGTGGTGCAAGGGCAGGCATCTCAACAAACTCCAGATTAGGATCGCCAATCAGCTTCCGTGCGAGCCACAGGAAGGGCTTCTCAAAGTTATAATTACTCTTGGCAGAGATGTCATAGTACTGAGAAAGAGAGAGAGAGAGGACACGTCAGTCGAGCTTCACATTTATAGTAAATAACATGCAGACTTAATCCACTGAAATGAAAGCAGTGACAGGTTATTTCCATATGACACATCCAAATTTAATGGATTACAAAAAAAGAAGAATAAAAAAAAAAAAAAAAAGAAAAAAAAAAAAAGGGTGGGGAATTAAACCTAAAAAACAAAACTGGAAAAACCATTGGTTGCTGGCTGGATAAAACTTGAGGCTGATGAACACCAGAGAGAAGCTTGATGATTTACCGGAAGATCCAGTTGATCAAACATCACAATCTCAAAACATTTTTGAATATTAAACATGCATGCATGCATGCATGAACGAATCGAAAGATTTATAACAAGCATTTAGAAAACAAATAGCCGAATTTTACACTGAGTTATAGTTTAAGAGGTGCTCCATACCTGTAGATTCTTCTTACGATGGAACACGATGCTCTTTGCTTTGACCTTCCTGTCCTTGATGTCCACTTTGTTACCGCACAACACTATGGGAATGTTCTCGCACACACGCACCAAGTCACGATGCCAGTTGGGCACGTTTTTATAGGTCACTCGAGAAGTTACATCAAACATGATGATTGCACACTGAGCTACAAAGAGAGAAAGACGCACGTGTTAAACCACAGCTTGACAGTAAGAGTGTATAGAGTATATATTTGATAAAACTGCTGCATACCCTGGATGTAATATCCATCTCTCAGGCCTCCGAACTTCTCTTGTCCGGCTGTGTCCCATACGTTATATTTGATGGCTCCTCTGTTGGTGTGGAAGACCAGGGGATGTACCTCAACTCCAAGCGTGGCTAAGAGGACACAGAGAATTTAAGAGCCGCCCGTCGCACCAAAGCCACACATTCCTCTTGCATCGAGATGCCATGTGAATGAGCCTTTTACTACAAGCAAAAGACTTACCAACATATTTCTTTTCAAACTCCCCAGTCAAATGTCTCTTCACGAAGGTGGTTTTCCCCGTACCTCCGTCTCCTACCAGAACCAGCTGGAAATGGGAAAGAAAGTTTGCATGAGAATTGGTACAGTAGCTGACGTGTCACATAAAGCCATAGCATTCATATTTCAAACAATTTAAGGCTTTAATAAGAAAATGCGGTTTAGTGAGAATAACTGAAAAACTACAAAACACTGGTACTTCCATAAAATAAAATAACTCCTACACCATAAACATAAAACTACAAGCTATCATAAAACAACTAACCCATATAACCAAATCTGTCATTCATGAGCAGAATTTGACTGTAATATAAAAGGACGAAAGGGTTGATGTGCAAAGTTAAATGATAAATTAATATTTACAGTCTTGTTTTCATGAAAACCTTATTAAATGGCTGGCGTGAACAGTCAGATGACCACACATTCATAATATAACTGTGTCTTAGAGGTGTGATTAGATATTATTGCCAGATAACTGGGCAGAACCATTGGAACAATATTTGGTTGTAACACTACTAGTCAGACATTTTTAAAAAGTAAGATTTCTAATGTTTTTGAAATAAGTCTCTTCTGCTCACCAAGCCTATATTTATTTGATCCAACATACAGAAAAAAATTAAAAGTACAATTTTGAAATATTTTTAGTTTAAAATGAGTTTTCTATTTGAATATATTTTAATATGCAATTTATTCCTGTAATTTTAAAGCTGAATTTTGAGCAGCATTACTGCAGTCACATGAGATATACGAGTCCTTCAGAAATCATTCTAATATTCTGATTTGCTGCTCAAAAAACATTGAAAACATCCCAGTAGAATTTTCTCAGGTTTCTTTGATGAATAAAAAGTTCAGAAGAACAGCATTTATCTGAAATAGAAATCTTTTGTAACATTATAAATGTCTTTATCACCACTTTTGATCAATTTAAAGCATCCTTGTTGAATAAAAGTTAATTCTATCATTTCTTGCCCCCAAAAGACACCAAAGCTTTTGGAAAGTATAGTGTATGTTGTTACAAATGTTTTTCATTTCAGTTAAATACTGATCTCTGGATCTTTCTATTCATCAAAGAATCCTGAAAAAAAGTACTTAACTGTTTTAAATATTAATAAAAATGTTTCTTGAACAGCAAATCACCATATGAGATGATTTATGAAGGATCATGAGACAGTGAAGACTGAATTAATGATGAAAATTTAGCTTTGATTATAGAAATAAATTACATTTTAAAATATATTCATACAGAAAGCAGTTATTTTAAAGTGGTAAAATATTTAATTGTACCGATATTAATAAATGCAGGCTTGGCGAGCAGATTAAAATCTTTAAAACTTTTAACTGGTAGTGTATGTTAAAGGATAACACTTGGGTTGAGGCTGTGAATTATCCATACTTTGTTGCAGATACAATATTCACATTACAAGTAACTACGTAGTGGTAACATTTGTGGACACCAATTGACCCATTTTGAATAAGCACCAGGTTAATTTTCACTTGTTTTCAAAGTATTCATTGGTTATTTCATTTATACGTATTTGGCAGGCTTATTTATGTGTGACTTTGGCAGACATAAATATTAAGTACGATGTTGACGGGATTAGAGAAAATTATGTAATTTAATTTAATCGGCCTAACAAATAAAACACATGTGGTCAATTATATGATGGAACTGAAATTATATGGGTTAACCGATTACAAGGTAAACAAATATTCTCCTCATATCGGTTCTCAGTCGCTTATCTTAGCGTTGGCTATCAAGAACAGATAACGTTATGCTAATTCACTTCCAAACAGTTTAGCAATTCATTTGGCTAACAACATTTAAATAGGCTCTTTCATTTATTATTTGAGTCTTTCGTCACTTTAAAAGTTAAAAGTACGTTACCTTAAACTGAACTTGTGGCTCGTTCTCTGCCATTGCTGTATGTGTGTGTTGGTCTTTGTGCTGCAGTCACTCTGCGGGAGAGATGGCGGGACGGTTAGTCACATCACACAAAAGGCCGCACCAATCGCAAATAACGACCACAATGACACAAAACTCCGGACAAACACTACTTTCTCACTCATATTAAAAGTCAAACCGTTTATAAAACACCAAACAAACAACTGCGTTTAAAAAACGAACAACTACTGCGTCTAAATAAAAGGATGCGCGCCAACACACGAGGCCGCTGCTTCTGGAGCCTAAACTTCACAGCAATAGAGCGAAAGGCAGTCGTAGCAGCAGCCTGAAGGCCTCAAACAGGCCCATCAATGCGGAAATCAATATTAAGCGCATTTAAACATGCGAAAATGGACGGAAATAAGAGAAATTCGCGGGGAGGGAAACAAAGCGAGTGTTGTTCCCGCGGCTCCAACAGCCCGCCAGCATCGCGGGCTGCCAACAACTCACGATGGAGCTACGACAGAGATGAGCCATGATGAAACACTTATAACTCCACATCAGCGGCGAATAAACACAATCGGATCGACTTACGACAACTTCAGCAATATACAAAGTCTTTCTGGTGTGTTTTATCTTCGCTGGAAAATAAAACGACGCTCTGAAACGAGTTTGCGACGAGATGAGCTGTGTCGTTCCGCACTCACCGGTGTTGAAGTGATCGAGGAAGAGAGCAAATGGCTGCGCCCGCGCGGGATTCAGCATGGCTCACATAAACGCTTCCGCCCCTACCACGTGACGCAGTAATGACGCAGGACAATTGCGTCATCTAGTGGCAGTAGCGCGCAATGAACTCAAACGCTCACTGATTTTTAAAATTATTTTAATATGTTCTTTGAGGTCTACTTATAATGTTAATAAAGTTTTTTTGCACAAAGTAAATAAATAAATGAATAATAATAAAAAAGGGTGTTGCGACTTATCTCACTATTTTTTTCTCAGAATTGCGTGATACAAACTCAATTCTAAGAAATAAAGTTAGAATTGCGTAATATAAACTCACAATTCTGAGAAATGAAGTCAGAATTATGTTACATAAACTCGCAATTCTGTGAACATATCTGTCTTTCTCTCCTCAGAACTGGACTTTATAACTCGCAATTGCAAGTTTGTATCTCATAAATCTGAGAAAAAAGTCAGAAAAAGCTGGGCACAGTCACCTGCATAAACACCGCCTCCAGAGCAACAAATCAACACAGGCCCCGCCCACTGGCATTCAGCCGCTAACGACTGACACTTTTGTAAGCTAAATGCAAGTGTTGCGCTGCATCAAAAGCAAATAGAATTTACAACCACTGCCACAATCACTGATAAGTAAATTATTTCATATTACCCCTTTAAAGGGGTCATTGGATGCAAACTTCACTTTCACATGTTGTTTGAACATTAATGTGTGTTGGCAGTGTATGTACACATCTACCCTATAATGATACAAAATCCATGCAGTCGTTTTTAATTAATCTGTAAAAATAATATTCCCTTTTTCAAATCGAGCTATTCTCAGATGCCTGTCTGTGTGGCGTCACACCCACAGAGGCCGCTCCCAAGATAGTTGATTGACATTAGCATCTTACCTCAGATCAGCTGTAACAGTCCAACCTCCATTGTTTTGATGCTGGAGCAGGGATATAAGTTAGACAAGAATATCTCAGATTGAGCGATTGAGGTGTTGTGTTGCTGGATGTAATAATGAACGTAGTGGTTGTCATTTACTCCCGACATCTAAACCGCTGAAAACGCAGTGGATTAAGTTTGTTTGTGAAGGGAATGCGCCTCCCAGTCTACATATATTATCAGTCTATGTTCACACAAATCATCTGTGATCCAGCTTCACCTACAGCAGAAGTGAATATAAGGTTTTTTTTAATGAATCTTTGCAATTGCATTTCGTAATAACGTGCTGGTTAGCAAGTTTAGAGGCTAAACGCAGCTAAATGCAGCTAAAGTAAACAGGCTCGTCACTCCACAGAGAGAAGAGAGGGGCGGGGCGAGCAGAGCTCATTAACATTTAAAGCAGCCTCGAC